>JAUCMR010063647.1:0-17511 GCA_032357425.1 Enteromius argenteus | reverse complement strand
AGGATGGAACACCCCAAATGTTGGAAGGAACCAGCATTCTTCGTTCTGTCCCAATGGTGGCGCTACCTCTGCATGATTGTTCTCCAGAATCTTCCCCATGAAGGCTACATACTTTTGTAGCATTTCTGGTCTCTTATTTAGACTGCGCTGGAGTGTTGTGAAACGTTTGACTGCTTGCTCACGATTATTAGGTAAGTGTTGTCTCGGTTGCCTGAACGGGAGTGGAGAAACCCAACTGTTAGACTCATTTCTGTAGACCTCTTTGTCCATCATCTTCAAAAAAATGTCATCTTCGATTGAAGGCGCTAGCTTGTTATCACGCTCTGTGTGATTGAAGACTGTTTGTCCTAACAATTCTCCTGCAGTTTGGCCAGTTTTTAAGTTTCCCTTCCTTGCCCCTGTGTCAGGATCTATCCTTTCTTTAAGGCGCAGAAGGTTTGTACAAGGTTGGAAGAATGAAGGTCGACCATTTTCGAACACTGTTGTTTTGAATGTGTTAACCATTGGCTTGTGTGTGCTCCCTAGGCAGACTTCTCCAACTAGAACCCATCCGAGGTCTAGCCGTTGCGCAAAAGGGGCATTGTGAGGTCCGCTAACTTGCTCCCTCACTTTATGCACTCGTATTATATCTCTACCAAGCAACATGAGTATCTCAGCAGTAGGATCCACCTTTGGAATATGCTTAGCTATCTTAAGAAGATGGGGATGGTGACGAGCTACATCTGGTGTCGGGATTTCAGACCGATTATCGAGAATGTCATCACACTCTATGAGTGGTGGAAGTGGAACAGCAACTCCTCCTTCATGAGACTCAACCACAAACCCTTTGGCTCTCCGTCCAGATAATTCCACTGAGCCTGAACACGTTTTCAGGTAGTAAGAGTAGGGCTTGCTTTCTATTTTGAAGAGCTCAAAGAATCCAGACTTTACTAGCGACCTATAGCTTTGGTCGTCCAATATGGCGTAGGCTTTAATAGCTTTGCTTGGTTGGCCATCGGGGTAGACTTTGACTAAGCAAATCTTGGAACACGACCTGCCAGCTTGTCCCATGCCACAAACCTCTGTGCAGCTCGAGTTAACAACTGCTTCGCCGTTGCTGTGATCTTCTCCCTCCCCGCCATCATGTGGTAGAGTTGTAGCAGCTTGGACTTGAGGTGCTGGGCCGGGATGCATAGCAGTGTCATGTTGAGTGCTATCACATTCTACACATTTAACGGCATTTGAACAGTCTTTTGCCATATGAGCAACCGAGCTGCAACATTTAAAACAGATACCTTTTTCTTTAAGAAAGGCTTTTCTCTCTTCTAGGCTCTTAGCCCTGAAGGTTCTGCACCGTTTAAGTGGGTGAGGCTTCCCATGAAGCGGGCATGTTTTGTTTGGATTACTATAGCTTTTCACAGGACCGCTGCTTGTGTATGTTGAAGCTACGTTTGTCTTGTGGACCGAAATGGGGTTTCTTGTGCCTTTAAGAAGGAATTTTTCAGGCTTCATAGGTGTGCCAGAAAGGGATAGTCATCCCTGTCCGCCTGTGGGGGAACATTTAGAACCTCTGGGTCTCCAGTGGGTCTGTGGTTGTACAGGTCTGAACAGTATTCTGTCCATCTCTCTAATATATCTTTGTCTTCTGTCAAACACTCCCCCTTCTTGTCTTGTATAGTTGAGCTTCTACCTTGTGTTGTACTAGTTAGTTCTTTTACCAGCTGATAAGCTTTCTTGCTGTTGTTCCTTGTCAAGTTGCCTTCCATCTCCAGGCATTTTACCTCTATCCACTTCTTTTTTGCCTCTTTCATGCCTTTCTTTATATCCTTGCTGACTGCCCTGTATTTCTCTGCACCGTCTTTCTCCTTTCTCTTCTTCTTTAGTTCTCTTCTCTTGTCACACAGCTGGAGAATGTCAGATGTGACCCACGGCTTCTTGGCCGGCCGCTGTTTTCCAAGGATATCTTTGGCAGATTCAGTCACTGCTGTGTTGAAAGTGTTGATGATTTCCGTGTCTGTGTCTTCTGCATCTAGCATGGTGAGTGGTGCGAATTTCCCCCGATCATTGCTTGAAAGGCTTCTGCTATTGTTGGGTCCTTCAGTTTGTCAAGGTCAAACTTGATTCTCGCGTTTCTTTGTTTGTTGACCTTTTTCAGATGTAGGTGGAACGTCATCATCAATAACTCATGGTCACTTCCAATGTCAAGCTCTGTGTTTGAGCAAGGTTTACGCTGGATTGGAAGCGCTTCTTTACCAAGATGTAATCAATCTGGTTGTGGTGTTCTCCGTTGGGGCTGTGCCAGGTCCATCTTCTGGATGCCTTGTGTGATCCAAATGTATTTACCAGCTTCAGGTCGTTTTAGCTGGCAAATTCCAGGAGCCTTAGACCTCTTTCATTGGTTTCACTATTGCAGTTGTTTCCGCAGGTGCCCTTCCAGTCTTCGCTAGCATCTTTTGCCACCTTTGCGTTCCAGTTGCCTTGGATCACTACTATGTCTTTCTTTGGCACTTGGTCCAAGATTTTTTGTATCTGGTTGTAGAGCTCTTCTACAGCTGTTTCATCCACTGCTGCTGCATACAGAGGTCTTAAGGAATTTTTATGGTGCCGCAGGCCAAAACTTTAGGAATCAGTCTGTTGGTGGGTGAAGGGAAGAAACTGCATTTTGACCAATGAGAAGTCCTGTCCTTCCCGGGCTTTGTACCAAAGGTCTTCTTCTTGGCCTCTAAAGCCCCGTTCACACTAGCAGTGACTTCTGTCGAATCAGGTTTCTTGCCGCTAAATACAAACATTTTGGAGGGAAAAGGCTGAATGTAATATAAGTATACACTGAGTCCATACATTCAAACAAAAATAAATGAGAAACAGAGAGTGCTTTGTTTCTCAAAGTTCAGAGATTCTGAACTTTGTCGCGTTGCGGGACATGCCCACATCTGGTCACCAACGGTCGCTGACGACCACTGTCGCTCTCGTTACCAGAAATTGCCAGCTCTCCATTGAAATGAATGGGATCGTGTCACTTTGTTGCTGCGTGTCACATGTAGTGTGAACGGGCTTAAGAGGTATCTGGCCTTTGACCAGGCATCTTTATCTGATGGGGTTGGACAGTTTGCTTTATGTTAATCCACCAAGATCCAGTCAAAATGTAGCAAACCTTTGTCCACTGTTGTGGTCAGAGGGGAGCCCCGCCATAAACTGGGCCCTGGAATGTGCTGTCCACTACAGCAATCTTAAATTCACTTGTTGACACGTGCTTTACATCTCTACTTCCTTCGCTCCTCTTCCTGAGATGCCGATGGAATTTTCCTGCAGTGGCTGGCCTGTATCCATGTCGCCTTCTCAGCTACTTCTCCTCAGATCTCGTACCACCACGAAATCACCAGGTTTCAGCAAACTTTCCTTGGGCGGCTTTCACCTGCACACAGACATTACACAATAAAAAAATAAAAACAAAATTTCTTGCAAGAACTCAACAAGTCACATTCACGCAATTCTGTTGAGGGCAGCTGTCGGTCACCCCCTTCTATTACCATATTTGGTGGTTTACCAAAGAGAATTTCGAATGGGCTTAAATTCACTCTTGATATTTTCTCATTCTCATATGGGAACATTTGGGAGTGCTTGAACCCTGTGAGTCCTGCTTCCTCACAACACTTTGCCAATTTATTTTTCTAAATTTCCACTGTTCCGCCTAAGGCTGCTCTATAGCTGCAGTGATGTTTCATGTCAATTTCTAAAAATTGGCCCGCTTGTTTTATAGCCTCATTGACAAATGTGTCCCATTGTCTGAATTCATTTTCTGTGGGATTCGCCATCTCGGGACTATCTCAGTTAGCAGAGTCTTTGCCACTGCGTCTTGTTTTGATGCTGGGAAAACTTCAACCCACTTTGAAAACATGTCTACAAAAACCAGACTATGCTTTTTGCCTTTGCATGGGGACAGTTCACTGAAATCTGGCATCAGATATTCAGACAGGCCTTTTGGATTTGGTTGTGATACTTGAGGCATTTTTATGCCTTTTGCCACATTGTGTGTGTTACAATTGACACATCTTTTGCAAAAATTTCTGCAAAATTGTGAACCCCTTTGTAAACCACAATTCTTTCATCTGTGATACCATTGTTTCTTTGTGAGAGGTTTTGGCACATCTTTGATAGCTTTCACTCTTTTGTGACTTACTGCATGGTGTTATGGCATGACCCAAAAAAGTAACCTGTTGTTTCACAAACAGCTTTAAAATGCTGGCCTTGTGGCCCCCTGAGTCAAGTGCTTCAGGAGAGTCACAACAATACACTAATAAAGCACCCAGCAAGCGGAAGATGTTCGCATTTTGTCCACTTTGTAACATTCGCTGACAGACGTTTGTCAGACATTACAGACATTAAGTTATATCAGTGTACAAAATGGACATTTTCCACAACATTTATTTAGTGTCAACAATATAAACGAATAGTAAAAATAATGTTTTTTCATGTGTGCTGTTGCAGACTGCATAATCAATGTAATTTCTGATATGACAGTCACCATCCACATAACTACATATGAGTATTCAGTTGATTCATTTTTATAGATTGTCAGTGATTTAAAAATGCATATAATGCTCATGTTGCGTGTCTGTTTTAGGCTATTTGTGAAATTATATTTATCTTGATTTTTATCAATGTGTTTTTGCCATGCAGCATGCGTTTTTCTACACTTTTACCATTTTAAAGCTATGTTATGTTAGCCTATTATAAAGCTATTATATTATTATATTGCATTGTATTGTATTATATTGTATTATAGATCAGGGTTCCTCAAACCTGTGATGATTATGCTCAGGTGTGTTTGATGAGGGTTAGAGCTCTGCGGTGCATTCCAGGGTAAGATCCTATTTTCTCATTCAATTTAGGCCAACTATCCACTTAAATCAAGTTTCAAGTTTAGATTTTTTTGTACAATGTAAACGCTGTGTAACCTGCGCGGGTTGAACATTCGAGGTGCATTGAAACTGTAGTGGAGGGAGTTGCCATGGTAACAGGACGGCAGCAGCAGACAAATAGCAAACAACTCCATCTCTCACTGTTATTTTAACTGCTTTCAGGTAAGTTTAGTGACTAAAATTACACAAATTACACAAATAATAATAACAAATGTTCCTGACACTTTCTTACATGTAATTGACATGCTTCTGTTGAATATTTACTTTACAGAAATGGATCTGTGTCATATTGAAAAAAAGTCCTTTAGCATCACAAGCATGAGCTAACGTTAACTATAGAGGCTAACTATAAGAGGTAAGCTAGCTATAGATTTGAGCTCTAATTTATGAAAGTTTGGGACTTTAATCACATGTTATGTGTAGATGAGTGATTTTATAGCTTTGTAAATGTTTTGCTGGCAATTTGTTAATGGATTAATTGAAATAAGCTAATTTAACCTAAAAGTATGCACTGTAATGTTACTATTAATCCACTATACTAAAATGGGATTCTATTCCAAACACATTTTTATCTTTCATTGCAAACAAATATTGATAAGAATTGTTCGGTGATTTCAGCAGTCTAAGAAAAAAAACAACCTATACTTGGGAGCTGCTGACAGAGATATAGGAAACACATGTGATCTAAGAAAGCTTAAATAACTAAATAGGAATTTTCCACAATATTTCACCTATATTCATCTTTAAAACCTAAAAAGATGTATGTTATTCTCCTGCATTTCACCTCTGCTGTAGTTTATTTGTATAAAAACCTGACATGTATACTACATATTGTTGGCTCTGTGACAAATTTTTTAATGTTTCTAAGTTTCTATATTCTTCCATGCTGATGCGGCAGAGATGGAGTGGAGCTATTGTCAGAGAACATCTCCAAGGCACTATGAACAATCTGACCAGTAAGTAAAACCTCAAACATGAAAATGTTTATCAGATATAAAAAAAAAATCATAAATACGTCTTAAAAGGCCATCCTGTTTAAAACTGCACTGAGGACACTGCAACCTACAGAGGGGTACAACATAATTCAAAAAGAGACATGATTTAAAAAAAAAAAAAGTGCTTTGAAATGAAAATTAATTATATGGTAGGACACAATTGTGTACTGTGCCTCACTTCAAAATCAGACAGTCTGTAATGGTCGTCTGCCATGCCAGAACGACAGTGAAGGTGGGAATTATAAGTAAGATTTTCTTGAATTTTACTTGAAATATAGTAAATATAGTAAATTATTTGTTCTAGTTGACTTGGAAACCTCACACAAGCCTGAAAGATATTTAAAACTGAAAATCTTATTTACAGTCTTAAAAACTGTTCACCAAAAACTACATATCAGTCCGGCAGAATTTTCTGCACACTTCAACACCATAATCAAAATAAAATTCACATTACATTTATAACAATCATTGTTAATATTTGAATTGTATTTCAGAGATGTTCGTGAAGACGTTGTGACAACATGGACAGAATTCAGCTCCAAATCCATCCTCCACACCAGACTTCTCACCAGGGTTTCCGCGGGGTCTTAAAAAGTCTTGCATTTAGTTTGTCAAATTTAAGTCCTTAAAAAGACTTAAATTTGGAGACAGAAAGACCAGATTTGCTATATGGCTGAATGTGACGATTAAATTATAAACGACTATGATTTAATTAAATAAACATGAGCGCTGCACGTTCAGAGCCCGGTGAGCTGCTGTCAGAGAATGAATCAGTTAACATAATATAAACTAGTGCATGTTTGAGTGCCTTCTTTCACTGCACGATTCACAATGTTTAAGATATGGGGGCAGAAAATGTATAGTGTATATTTATAACATTTCATATAGTTAATATTGCACAAAGAGTGCCGTTCTTTCTCGAAAAGTCAGCATGATTACAAATGATTAACAATAAACAATAAGTTCTTTTAGAAGACTTTTAGACACCACATTGCCTGGTTTTGCTTTATTTTGTCGTCAGAAAAATAGTTCTAAACACAGCCACAGCATTGTTTTGCTTCTCTGACGGCGTTTTTATCTGAATGAATCTACGTTAAAATGATTCAGTTCAATTGCAGTGATAAGCTGCCACCTACTGGTGGTTTTAATTTTACATTTAAAATATCTTAAAAAATATGTATATATTTCAAATATCCGTTTTCAGCGTTTTAGGTTTCAAATATCAAAACGTTATTTATGCATTTGTAATTTGGAGGTTAGCATTCTATGTCACGCTAAGCTGCATTAAACTGTAAATACACCTAAATTCCACTTCAGATGCATTGCAGTGATAAATTTTGTTGATACTAATTTAATTTGCTTGGTAAGAGCCCAAAATTCAAAGATTTGATTCAAAAGATTATACACACTTTCAAATAAAAATAAAAAGCTTGAAGGTATAAATGCCCGTAAAACTTACTGGAAAAAAGATTAATTTCTATCACTATTTCTATCGCTGTGAACTGAATATGAAGAATTTCAAAAAAATTCAGGAGTCAGCTGTCCACAGTAATCTTTAAGATATCAGCACAATAACAATTATTGTTAAATAAAATCCCAGAAAATATCAAGATATAGTTTGTTTGTTGTTTTTTTGTCAATAACAATAATTTCATTTTATTTAATGTATACAATTATTTATTAATAATAATAATTGTATAGTTTAGTATTATAATTAATACTTTTGACATCAGTTTTCTTAAAAATGGTTTAAAGGCTGAAATGTAAAGTAGGTGTGAGATTCTTTACCCTTGGTTTGCTATAATACATCTATTCAGAAGTGCACCAGTGTGAATCATAATTCCCCCCACATTTGCTATATTGGTTAACTAACTCCTCTCTAACTAACTAACTGGTCTCTTGCTGCCACCTACTGTCATAACAATGTAAACTGCATTTTTTAAAAATGCATATTATTTCCTGTTAGTTACTGGAAGTGGATTGCAAGGGCCTGATTAGCTAATGTATTACAATGCTTAATTCAGGTTCAGTTGTGCACAGTTAATGATAGCATTTAAATAATGTGTTGAATGCCTACTAAAGCTTCCATAATATTTTGACCCTGGATGCTTAGAGAAGGATAATCTTTCAGTTTTGTTGGTTTATGCTGAACTGCTGTTGAAATGTACTCTTTATATTAGTAAGTCAATTTATATTGTCACTGTTTTTAGGTTACATTTTAGGAGATTTTTTCAGTGTCCAAATTTTGTTTGTATTTTACTCATTATGAAGGGGCAAATTCTCGATAATGAAAATATTTACATGTGGAGATTTAATTTATTTACATAGAGTTCGAATAAACAGGAATATATTCTATGAAACATGTTTAAGTTTATTGAATTTAACATTTTTATGTCTTAAAATATATTTGCATAGAAATTTTATATATTTACATGTACAGAAATGTTAACAATGTTAACAACTATTAGAAATTAATATATGGACATATATTGCAAATTAATGTATTTACATCTGATATCTAAATATATTTACATATAAATTAAATAAATAAAGTATTATTAAAAGTACTGTTGCTTGTTTGTTTGTTCCTTGGGTAGTTATGACATGTTGATATGTTTACAAAGGATATTAAAATGACCTGCAGTGAACGTTCCCTAAAGGTCCCAATAATTTTTAATGTACATCCTGCGAATGTCCCTGTTGCGTTCTCCGTGTGTCCCATGAACGTCCGTGGTACGTCCCAGAAATGTCCCTTTTGCGTCCTCGGGACGTTCCCAATATACTCGCGATGTCCTCATGACGTCTAAAGAACTGTACACAAAGACGTACAGGGGACATTCGCAGAAGCTTTCCAAGGGATGTTGTGGCGACCTTTTTTAGTTAGCTGGGCATCCATGTAGTGTGGCAAACCAGTTCCAGCTGTCAGTGTCAAAGGTTCAAGGCTTCTTTGCAGTGCTTCATTAGATTATAGGGCATCATGTATACCCCTGACACAAAAGCATAGATTTGTAGCCCTTTCCATTAAAATCAAATGCAAACCAAATTTACTATATATTTTCACTGGCATGCTAAAAAATGCATTAACTAAATTCACAACTGAATGAAATTTTTCATCTTGTGTTTTTTTTTTTTTTTCAACAAACCACTATATGGATTTGGCACTGAGGCAGCCCTTTGTCTGACAGCTGCAGTGACTTTACAAATCTTGGACAAAATGCCACTATGTTGGTTGGCCTTTGTCTCTGATTTTCTTTTACAGGAAAGATAGATGAATGCACAAGTCATAAAACAAAACTTATTTCCTTTTTTAATAGGCATTCAAACACTGGTTTTATCCCCAAATTTGCCACTGGTTTCAGAGGATATTATTTTTGACATGGTCTGTAATCAGATTTTGCAGTGATCACAACCGGTTCAGAAATCTGCAATCAACACTAACTTTAGTTTACACATCAGATCTTGACCCAAAAGGGGCACAGGGCAGTTTGGTGAATAAACAAATGCATGTTTAAACATTTCTCCTCCCTCTGTGTTCACAATTTGGAGGTTCCGTGAACCTTTCAAAAATTGTATGCTCTTATGCAGAGATCTTAATGCCCACGATCAGCTAAAAAATCCCTCAACTAACATGGAGTATTTAGGCATGCTTAAAATTTGAGTTTCATACATTGTCAAGTATTCATCAGAAATTAAATTTTTCTCATCAGAAACACATAAATACATGCAAGATTTTCTTCATTGCAGAGAGCAATATGTATGTGTATATGTGTGTGTGGTTAGAACATTTTCACTTTGTTCACCCTGGACCCCTCCTCCCAGCTCTCCGCTCTATCCTGTTCAGTTGTCTTCATTCTGATATTCAGTTGAGCTTCCTATATTTTTCTTTTTTTGCTTTCTTCCCGCAATGCAGTATCCACTCCTGCCCACACCCACAAACCTGCTAATAATGTATATAATTTTCGCGCATCAGGGAGCCGCAACCAATTTTCATGGAATTTAAATCCTTTTGAATGAGCGCCTGCACTGTTCACTTTCACTTTCGGTTTGGCGATTAAGTGTACAGTGCTGTGTAATGGGAGAGCATCTTACAAGATGTAACAAGATATTTGTCAATGAGCTCAGCATCTCTTGATGCATGTTGGTGCATGGTCTTGTTAGTCTCAGTGTTGTAGTGCAGGGTATGTGCAGGTGTATATGGCGTATACCCACTTCTTTATCGGTCCGATTTGCGTACCCACTTCTAAATCCCCTCTGATGCGCATTCCGTGGTGTCCTGCATTAGCCAAATCATGACAGTCAACCACAAGAGTAGCTAATCAGATCGCATGTGATGTGAATATTGAAATCTAATTGACAATTGTGCCTGCGCCCGCTTTGTTCCGAGAGTGACATAGATACTGCCTCTTCAACTACAACTTCGAATGAAGACATCAGCCAAAGTTGGCACTCTTTCATAACAGAGCCAATGCTCGAAATGTGCCGGACACTCCGGTACATATTACTAGCACTTTCTCCGTTTAATCTTTAGCACTTTAGAGTCAGAACGTCAGTATGAGGGTAATTAGAAATGACACTATAAAAATCAGACTAGGGGACACTGATAGGCAAAGGCACCATGAATTACCTCTCATCTCGACAAATCACGTAAATGCAAGCAGAGTCTGTCTAACCCATGAGAATATGTCTCGGGAGGCAGAGTCGGTAAGGCATTGGTAAAATAATAGGTAACAATAATCGGTACATTATAAAATGAAAAGAAGCAAGTTTTTGCGATCAGATGTTTTTTAATCCTGTAAAATGTGAATTATTATTATTATTATTATTATTTTTCGTGGGTCACAGCCATGCATCAATTCAAATTTAAGTGTAATTTAACATAACCTTGTCGTTTAATAATGGCTTAACGACTGTCGGTTGTCAGTTTAGAAAAATAAAATAACCAAAATTAACGTTCCTATTTTCAATGGAGTCTAATAAGTTCATCAGGAAAAATAATAATTTAGTTAGGCCTATAACCCTGGCCCACCTGGAATATCACTTGGTCCACCCTGCATCTCCTATCTGGAGCCGGGCCTGCTGCACAGACTTTACATGCAGCCACCAAACTTTGACGTGTCCACTACTGCCGGAATGGTTCTTTCACTGCATTAGCCAGTCTCTTGACAGCTGTCAAGTAGGCTCAGCAAGCTCAGCTTGCCTACATGTAACCAGTGCTGTCTTCAATGATCCGTTCCCTGCAGGACCTCGGTCCCGCTCACTCTGTACCAGTTCACATTCCCCAGCTTCCATGCCAGTAGCCTCCTCAGTTCATGCAGTGACAGCCGGGATTCTCTGCAAAACGTGGTTAGCTCACTAGAAAATCTGTTTCCTGCTGTGTCTGTATCTGGCAGATGAGCTATTGCCTCTTTCGTATCAACCACAGTCCAGGGTCTTTATCTTCTGCCTAGTCTTCCTTTTCTTTGTCGGGATGCTCTGTGCATTCTTAGTTCTTCGATCTTCTCTCGAGGGGGTTTCAGGAATTATTTTGGGGTCTTCTTCCTCGTCTTCCGCTGGTGTTTGCAGTGTTTGTTGTGCTGTCAGTGCGTGTGGTGCTGTCTGTCTTCTTGGCGGAGAACAGTCAAGATCAGGGTCCATTTTCAGGGCTTGCAACTCAGCCATGGGATAGTGATGATGGGCAGTGTTGCATGTGGAGAAACAGACATTAGAACATTTAGTACAACTATGAGATGCAATTACTTTCTCTTCATATTTTTCATTTTTCTCTTTTCTTTTTCATGTTCTTTGTCATGTTCTTTACACATGTTTCAAACAACAGCCTCTTTGCTGTTACTTTCTTTTTCAACTGATTCCTTCAAAATTTTTACTCTTGTAACTCTTAGTGTTCCCCTTATTCGGAAAATCATGGTACTTAATTAACTTTCCCATAAATTGCATGCTTTCTGGCCATAGCGCTTTTTCATTTGATGTACCTGTGTATTTTATCAGATTTGAAAACTTATGGTCTCCTCATTCCATTGCTATCAAAATCTCAATTTTGAAATTTGGGTTACTGTGACAAATTTTTCTGGATCTGGTCACATATAGTATAGAAGATTTTGATTTAGCTGAACGAACGGATGATGTCACGGGCTCAGATTTGGTTGAGTAATTGGTGGTAAGGGGCGTGTCATGACTGCCCCCAAATGGAAAAGGAAATTTGGAATCGCTTATTCGTTTTCTACTCGTGAACAAAAAAAAAAATTAAAATTGAGTCAAAATCTAGTTTTTTCGTTTTTTTTTTTTTTTTTTTTAAACAAATGAAAAAATGACCATTTTCTCGTTTCTGCTTATTTTATTTCAGATTGAAAAACAAATGATCAAAACGTACACAGACCGACAACATTGCTTTCACAAATCACGAGGAAATCGAGCCACAAATGGACCCACAAATGAACCAAACTCAGACTACGTTTGGAAGTGGTCTGAGTTCGGTTCACTTTTGGGTGCTTTTAGGGGGGTTTGAGATCACAGTTGAACTGCTCTGAGATCGTTTGGGGGGCTTACGTGAACTAGGTGTGAAAACACAGATAAGAGATTAACCCTTTAGGCGCCAGGTTTTTTTTAAAAAAATGCCTTATTTTGACATCAAGATTTCAAAAGCTTGTGGCTTGAAAGAGCTTAAAGATAGAGGTATACTGTAAATTAAAAAAATGTTGGGCATGACCGAAAGTTTATGTGGGGTGTAAATTTACTCATCTAATTTGCATATTATGACGTCACCAGGGGGCGCCATCTTTAATTTCATAATATTTAGGAAATCATAGAAACTGAATTGAACTTGAACTTGAAGTTTGAACTTATTGACATGTTTTTTTTGTCTTTTTATATTAAACCAACAATAAAACCGGACAAATGACTAAATTATTACTGTATTACTATACTATATAGTAGAAAAACACATGTGAACAGTAGCCTACTTTTTGATCAGTTCATCAGTAATATTCAGGAAATAATACATATTGAATGGATGTTTGAACTTATTTGAATGTTGTTTTTTTGTGTTTGTTTGTTTTTTTCTGCTTTATTGTTTTTTGTTTTTTTTTGCTTTTTTTGTGTGTTTTTTATCTTCATTTCAACTGAACAGAAAAGAGGAAACCAACAACAGGAGATAGTACAAAATTATTATTATATCGCTGTGCCATGGTAAAATGCATGTGCCTATTTTTTGATCAGTTGACCAGCTGTCTGCCCAATTAGGTATCTAGGTGACACAGTTTATAGTTCTTGAGAGTATGGTACCTCTCATTGCATGGCACAGCGCACAGACCTACTCCACACTGACTGCACCTGTACTTTGTCTGCCGGCGGCCCTTAGAGCGTGTGCGATCCGAACAAACAACGCAATCTGGCCGATCATCAGCAACACAGAGCCAGTGGCGCTCAGTGAGCCTCTGTGGCATTCCCCCCCCCCTCCACTGAAGGCCTTCCTGTTTTTTTGCTTTCCCTCTTGGAAAAGCCCTCAAGCAAAGCAGTAATAATCTCCTGGACGAAGGCCTTCAGTGGCTTGTGCGGACCAGGAGCACACTTGGTGTAGATTATGTGGGAATTCACCACACTGATGCTCAGAATCGCATTGAAGATACGATTGTACCACTTCCTTGAACGATGTGGAAAGAGGTAGGTTTTCATTCTCTGATCAGCGGTGTCCACTCCTCCCATGAAGCTGTTGTACCTGTCAACGCACACAGGCCTGTTTATCTCACGAAAACCAGTGTCGCTTTGCTTTGACCTGATTTGTTTCCGTACACATGAGTTTCCATGAAGAGAGGAGAGCATAGTGAGATGCTTTGTGTCATGCCATGCACAAGCTAACAATTTGTCATGTCTCATGAACACTGGATCATCTCCTTTGCTCAAAGGCAACTCAGCTTGTCTCAGGCACCTAGGCATACCACGCCTATTGCAATTCACTGTCCCACACATACCAGTGTCATTACTTGCCAGCTCGTTTGCTATGGCTGGTGATGTGTAGTAACTATCCATGTACACCTCATGCCCTTTTCCTGTGTTTTGGGCCATCAGCTGGCGAACAATTACATGGGTGGCACCAAAATCAGCATCAGCATTTTGGCCAGTGTACATGGACCACTGCAAAACATAACCTGAGCTGGCCTCGCTCAACACAAACACCTTGTATCCATATTTGTCAGGTTTTTTAGGATTGTATTGTTTCAAGGTGGACTTTCCCTTGAATGCTATAGTCATTTCATCCAGAGAAAGCTCCTTGAGTGGACCATAAACAGCTGAGAATTGAGTAATTATCAGGTCAATTACTGCACGCACCTTGAACAGCCTGTCATGACCTGGCTGACCCCTCCCCACATACTCACTATTGTTTGCGAAATGGAGAAAAGACAGAACAATCTCAAATCTGTTCCTAGACATTACTTTGCCAAACCCAGGTGTGTAAGTTGGCCAAAATTCTGCCCAGTAATCCTCAATTTCTGCCTTTTCTACCAGCCCCATACACAAATGCAGTGCTAGGAAAGCCTTCATCTCTGAAACAGAGACATCATACCAGGAATGAAATCTGGAACTGGGTTTTAGCTGTTGAGAGTTTAGAAACTGATGAGCATATCTGTTGGTTTCATTTGTAATGAGGTTCCAGAAGTCAATGCAAAGAGCTGCTAGTATTACTTCCATCCCTATTTCTCATACCCCCGCTGTCTCTACCTCTAGCAACAGCTCTCCTATGGACACTACGACCACGTTTACCCCTGCCAACCCCCATCCCTGTTGGGCAAAGTGTCTAAATGATCACTCGTTTGTGCTTCGTGAACACTCTCGCCTTGCACGGCGGCACCGCGAGATGCGCGTCTATTAGACGGCCGATCGTCATTTTCAAAAGACAAATATTCCCCTTCAGAGTCAGATTCGGCAAATAACATTTGCAACACATTCTCACGGTTCAACTTTTTATTAGCCATTTGGCGATTTTCTCTCAGAAATCTCAGTTTACTCACACGCTATGAACTGAACAGCTTCCACATCAATGACACAATAGCTCACTTGCTCTGCTGTTTTTTTGAATAGGAACATGACGTCATTTTGGTCTAGAATCAAAGTACTACATGTCTGCCATCTAGTGGTAGGGAATGCAAATGAGATATTACACAGTATTAGAAACTACAGTCTATTTTATTAAGTATGATGTCTTGTTGCAATTTTGCGACTTTGGCGCTTAGAGGGTTAATTGTGCAGTCTAAAGAGCTTTGTTGAATAAAATTGAACTTTGTGAGACAGAGATGAACTAAGGTTCAGTGACATTTTTAATAATTATTATGTGTGTAACGCTGTCTGTTCTGTTTAGTTTAAGTTTCGCTTTATATTTTCGGCTCCGTCTAGTTTTGGTTTCGTTTTGTGTCTTCCTGATTTTCCTTATTTGGTGATGTTCCGTTTCTGTTTAGTTAATTAGTCTGAATGTATCCACCTGTGCTCCTCACCTGTTTTCAGTTCTCCCTGAGTGTTTTCCCTGTGTTTAAAACCCATTCTGTTTTGCCTCAGTTTGTCGGTCGTTAAGGTTATGTTGAGTGTGAACTCAATCCTGTTCGTTTGCCAATTGGAAGATTAAAGGATTGCCTTTTGTGAACTCGCCTCTGCCACTGTGCTTTCCTGTGCCACGCATCCTTGACCGAATGACCGACCATTACAGTAAACTATGGCAGAGGACAGGCTGTGGCGCTTGCGGCAGAGTGGGCGGACGTTGGAAGGGTATGTGGAGGAATTTTTGGAAGACTCCACTGAGGTGAGCTGGCCTGACACTTGTCTCGGGGTCTGTTTTCGGCTGGGGCTGGACGATGATATAATTAGCTGCGATCTACCTACGTGTGCATTTTCCTTGATGGGGCTGATTAATCATGTCCTAGATTTAGGTAAGTCCAAATTGTAGAGCGCCGTTCAAGGCGTCCTATGGTGCCCGCACCGCTAGAACGGCGTTCGATGACTCCACCGCTAGAGCACTGTCCGATGGTGCCCGTGCCGCTAGAGCGCCCTCCGATGCCCGCATCGCGAGCATCCGCCAGGGCCTGCTTCCTCTGAGTGGCTTCCAGTGCCTACTCCCCGTAAGTGCATCCCGATCCCTGAGAATCCAGTCTGCCCGTCACGGCCAGGAGTGCCGTTCCCTTTCCTTGAGAATCCAGTCCGCCAGTCACGGCCAGGAGTGCCGTTCCCAGTCTGCTGCTCATGTCCTGGAGTGCCGATCCCGATCCCCGTGGATTCTGTTCCGCATTCATGGCCAGGAGAGCCATTCCAGTTCCCCGCGGATTCCGTTCCACAGTCATGGCCAGGAGTGCCGATCCCGATCCCTGTGGATTCCGTTCCGCAGTCACGGCCAGGAGAGCCATTCAAGTTCCCCGTGGATTCCGTTCCGCAGTCACGGCCAGGAGAGCCGTTCAAGTTCCCCGCGAATTCCGTTCCGCAGTCACTGCCAGGAGAGCCGTTCCTGGGTTTTGTTCCAGAACCATGGCCAGGAGAGCCGTTCCCAAGACCCGTTCCTGAGTCACGGCCTAGAGGGCCATTCCGGAGTCCTGTTCCTAAATCACGGGCAGGAGAGCCGACCCCAAGCTCCGTTCCAGAATTCCGGCCAGAAGAGCCGTTCCAGAGTTCTGTTCTCGTGTCACGGCCTGGAGTGCCATTCCCGAATCCTGTTCCCAAGTCACAGCCAGGAGAGCCGTTCCCGAGTCATGGCCTAAAGAGCCGATCCCGAGTCCCGTTCCCTAATCATGGCCAGGGGGGCCGATATCGAGTTCTGTTCCCGAGTCACGGCCAGGAGAGCCGTTCCCAAGTCTCGTTCCCGAATCATGGCCAGGAGAGCCGTTCCAGAGTTCTGTTCCTGAGTCACGGCCGGGAAAGCCGTTCCCAAGTCCCGTTCCTGAATCACGGCCTGGAGAGCCATTCCCGAATCCTGTTCCCGAGTCACGGCCAGGAGAGCCATTCCCGAGTCACTGCCTAAAGACCCGATCCCGAGTCCCGTTCCCGAGTCACGGCCAGGGGGGCCGATATTGAGTTCTGTTCCTGAGTCACAGCCAGTAGATTTAACGCTGTCTGTTCTGTTTAGTTTAAGTTTCGCTTTATATTTTCTGCTCTGTCTAGTTTTGTTTTCGTTTTGTGTCTTCCTGATTTTCCTTATTTGGTCATGTTCCATTTCTGTTTAGTTAATTAGTCTGAATGTATCCACCTGTGCTCATCACCTGTTTTCAGTTCTCAGTGTTTTCCCTGTTTAAAACCCGTTCTGTTTTGCCTCAGTTTGTCGGTTGTTAGGGTTATATTGAGTGTGAACTAGTCAGACTAGTCCCTGTCTGTTTGCCAACTGGAGGATTAAAGGATTGCCTTTTGTTAACTCGCCTCTGCCGTTGTGCCTTCCTGTGCCACGCACCCCTGACAATGTGAAATGTGATACTGATTAATACAACCGTTAAAAAAACAAGAAGTTAATATTAAGTGACTTGTCTGACTACAAACAAATTTGCTCCTTTTCATCAGCGAAAATAGTTATAACAACTCCAAGTCAAGTCACTTTTATTTATATAGCGCTTTTAACAATACAGATTGTAGCAAAGCACTGAACATTATCAAATAGA
>JAUCMR010063263.1:0-15324 GCA_032357425.1 Enteromius argenteus | reverse complement strand
AAAAACAATTCATACTGTATATATTACAAGACACTCCTTAGGAGCTGAAGCACCTAATATTCTTACAAGATCTTTAAAACGCCACATATTTTATGCCGATATTATTAATCTCCCATAAGCTATATCGTATAATAAGCTTATCTGCTGCAGAAAGCTGCATTAAAGACTCACATCCTCAGGTTTTTTAACGGTCATGCTTTTCACTAACACAATTTAGGCGGCCAGCTCAACTCGTTTCTAGATGAACAACACGTTTGGAGCTGAAGACCCTGGTTTTTTTCTGGTATTTGGTTTGGATGCTGAACGTCTCTCATGTCCATGCTGCAATCCCAGTGTGTGCAGGTTGAGCCGGGTTTCATTATTTACATCTCTGCGGATCCTCCTGAGCTCTAATCTGCACGTCTCACAGGCTCCTCGGGGCTATTTCATTTAGCTTTAATATGTGCGTTTGACGTTTTGTTCATTTAGCTTCCCCCTTTAATTTAATTGACATGCTGCTGCCTTGTTTTGTTTGTTCTCGCCTGTGTAGGGATGGGGTTTTTTTTTTTTCTCATCTTCTAATGCTTCTATAATGCTGCGGTTGTGTTAGAACTTTTATTGTGCGTGGACAGACAGAGAAAATGAATTTATGCAAGCATGCTTATGGGAAGGTAAAAGTCAGTGACTTTTTCATTACGATACAATTGCATGCGGTACCTGTGGGCATCAGCAGAATTGTGTTGCGTAATCTGATTGACTGAATAATAACCAGCTGATATTACGAGAATGCCATTATGTTGGTTATCGATTATGTGCATTGGTTAATGTTGCCTTTAAATTAGCAGTTATTTAATAGTGTAGAACGATGGTAAACTTATTTAAAAAAGCACTGAGAAAACGAGAGCAAAGAAAGGGCTGTGATTTTCAAAAGCATAAACTTATAGTTAATTGTTAAACTTATTTACATGGTACAATTTTTATATATATATCTATTTTAGCTCACGTGCAGCTACTCTGGGGCCTAGACCAGAAATCTTTTTCCAAAAGTACAGTTATATAAGAGCCATGAGCTCCCACTTTTCATTTTAAGATGGTTTAAATGAATGTTGAAGCAATTGTAAATTATTTTATTAAGGATTATTTTCTTTAAAACTTTCTTTAGACTTAAGAGTAGTCTATAAAAAAATGCTATTATAATTTTTAAATGTAATGTTAAATCTCACATTATGGTTTTAAAATGTCTAAACATAACCCTTCTAATGAGAACAAGCTTATAAATAATAATAACAATAATTCTTATTATTCAGCCACGTTATTTACATTTTTCTGATTATTAGAGGTTTATATCTTAAAGTACCATTTGTATTATTACTGATTGTCTAAATTGTGTAGGCTGTTTTGAAGGGAGGTTTCACAAAATGGTGTGTGTTTTAGCTACAGTATCTGAATGTGTTCTTTGTTTCGGGGACATCAGAAGCGTTGGTCTCAAATGGCGCGGCTGCCATCTGGCGGTCACTGCGAGAACGACACCCCCTCAGACCTACTAATGCGTACACACTGACTGACATTATTCTATCAATCGCATATATTATTATAAATATATATATATATATATATATAAAATCACTCCATTTGTATGTGTTAATGGCACGATATTCGGTTTTGTCCGGATCTAAACAAACTATAAAACAAAACGCAGTTCATTACTCAGGCTAATATTACAGAGCAAAACTTGAACACACCTCATCAATTTCTGATTTAGCCTATTGCAAACAAAAAAACAACAACAAAAAATAATTTAAAAAAAAAACGTTTTTAACTAAGAAACCTGGTTGCTTTAAAAGTTTGAGTTCATTGAAACTAAATAATAATAATAATAATAATAATAATAATAATAAACGGTAATGCGGTTTTTTTATTATTGTTTTATTTGCAAAAAAAGATGTGTCAAAAAATCTTAGGAAAGAAAAAAGTATAAGCTATAATAAGCTAAAATCAAATTTTATTTTATTTCCTTATTAATATAGCCAAAAAAAAAAAAAGAATAATGTAGTACAGATATATTATTAGAAGTAGTAAATACCATTATCTAAAAAACAAAACAAAACAAAACATTTGTCTATCAAACTGAATTCACTGCCAGAAGTCATGTAGTTGTGCTGTCATCACATGACCAAAACGAAATGAGATAGAGCGCGGGGCTATCTCTCTCACACACACACACAAACAAACACTATTCAGTCTTTTTTTTCCCCCAGGTACAATAGGGTACAGACAATGGTATAAACGACTTGCCATTGCACCATATATATGTGATTATGTGTGACCCTGGAACACAAAGCATGGGTATTTTCATAGCAAAAACATTGTATGGGTCAACATTATCAATTTTTATTTTATGCCAAAAGTCATTAGGATATTGAGATCATGTTCCATGAAGATATTTTGTAAATTTCCTACCCTAAATATATAAAAACCTAATTTCTTATAAATGACATGCATCATTTGGACAACCTTTAAGGTGATTTACTCCATATTTTTATTTGTTTATTTATTTTTTTGCACCATCAGATTTCAGATTTTCAAATAGCTCGATTTAAAAAATTGACCCTTACGACTGGTTGTGTGGTCCAAGGTCACGTATTGGGTATATTACATAGCCTATGTAGCCTATGTTAAAAGGTAGCCGACCCATAAAGCTTGCAACTGCATGTAATTCACAAACCATGTGAATAAAGCAAGCCTAACATAAAAAAAAAATAATAATACAAAATTCCTGACTGAATAGTGCTCGTGTGTGTCAGTGTGTGTGTGTGTGTGTAGTCATGTGTGAGCCTCACTGGACTGATGATCTGTGATTTCAGTGCCATCTGGGCTTGGCCCTCAGGCTGTTTAGATCTTCATGCAACAATCTGACATCAATATGTAACACAGTTGCATCAGACAAAACCCATTCCCAAATCCAGCATGCACAATCAAATCAGCAAACCCCCAAGAACCTTTGTTTACAAACGGATAAACGACAATAACACGGCCAGAGGATTGCCAAATGTGTTTAGATGGGGGGCGACGACCTCGTGTCGTATAATCAAAGTTTATTCATATCACCACAGCCTGTTTCACCAATAAGGCCTCCATCTCACACAGCGGGGCTGCCGATATCCACCCGATCTCACCTAAACAAAAGCCATCTCATCTCCCGACCGAGCGAGTCATTTTGGGTTATTAATACAACTAATTACCCTTTTTCTGGCCAAATTTGAATTTAAATGAACAATCGGAGATATCATCAAGAGAAGCAAAGGCGCCCCGCTGTGTTCTTTTCCTCTGATGGAAAGATTACAATTAGAGCATTGGAGTGGTAAGGGCAGGAGAGAGAGCCTATTACGCAGGAAAAAAAAATCTCCAATTACAAATCCGCTATACAGTTGTCAGTGGTAATTAAATGTGTGGCAAGTGCGGGGGCTTTTTGCTATTTGTGGCACCCTTTTGTTTCGTCATATATTCAAGCCCGGTACGTGACAGTGACAGACTTCGACGTGTAAAGTTCGACAGAACGCCGGTTCTTAAAAGCAGCTACGTCCTTGTTGATCAAACATTTATGGAAGAATAGTTTGAGATTATCGATTGTGAATAAAGTCTTTTCACTGTCTGACCATCCCTGCTTCAGGAAGTCTCAGAGCAATTCAAACTAAATCAAAAAGCCACAACACAGAAGGACATTTAGCGTAAAAACAGGCGTTGCATGTTCACGGAAAAAGTCTTTAATCATTTTTTTTTTTAAAGAATTATGTACAGGTTTATATTAAAATCACATAACACACAGAATGCCTTCCCAACAGGAGCCCAAGTGAGTAAGCTTTCAAATGCAAGCCATTACCCATAATTCTCATAGCATGCTCTTCAAAACAGTGGACCAACATATGGATTATAAAGCTCTTAAATACAGATTGAGTACAATGCCTTGCTCAGTCAACATAGCCAGTTCAGTACCCCAAAACCCTGTTTACAACAGAAACCATCGCCAGAGTCGCTTCTGCTAAAACAGTGAACAAATGAATAGTAGTGTATTTTATTCAAACGCTCTCACTGGTTTAATTTTTTTTAAAGGCTCCACAAAGATTATGGAATTAGTCTTAGGTTAGAATAGATGAACATTGAGACAGTCACCTTTTATTTCTTCCAGTTACACCAAAAACTCAAGTAAACCATGAGGGGGAGAAAAAAAGAAAAAAGAAACAAGTCCTCTTCAAATATTTGCCACAGGTTACATAACCCTCAAGGTGCATGTTTTAAGTTAGGACAGGCTTTGTACACAATAAAAATGTCATGAAAATATAGTCTTTGATTCCTTTGGCAACTACTTTCACCAAGATGCAGATACCACCAAATGCAACATTGCTGCTGTAGGGAAAGTACATAATAATAATAATAATAATAATAATAATAATAATAAACAAAATCAACTGCTGCAAACAAAGCACCAAAAAAATCTGATAGCCTGAACCATTCAAGATACTGAGATGTTTAATCAATTTATATATATATAGTTATATAGTCACAATCTAACTTAAAAAGGAACAAATAAAAACAAAGATATTCACTTAACATTTATATAGAATATAAATGCTATAACAAAACATCCCTGTTGTTCCAAAGTGCACTGCAAAGTGATTCGTGTAGCTGATGCTCTTCGTATAACAGCTTGTGCAAGAGATAGATACATGGTAGCAACCGGCGATATCAAGTTCATGCACCATTCAAATCAGAAAGAAAATGTGTATATATATATGTGTGTGTGTGTATATATATATATATATATATAGCTCTAAAAGGCTACAAAAGCTAGAGGAAAAGAACGCATTACATTTTATTCATCCCTTTATGTACATAGTCGGAGGTAGAACTAATTGTTCTAAGTGCATCTACTATATTTAGGACCAATACCAACACCCAGCCCTATTTTAACATTAAAAGATAGATGTGAAGCGGGAAATTCTGACAACCACGTGAAATATTAAGAATACATTTCTTTTGCCCTAGTTCTACTGGTGTGCAAAGGTTAGTGGGAAGTTCTGATCTAATAAAGATAATTTAACAATAATACATAGAGCTTGATATTTTATATTCCTGTTTAAATAATATACTGTACTGTAATTAATTTGATATCAAGAGCAAAAACTGTTCTGAAGAATATGTGCTAGCTGTTAGGGGGTTATGACACGAGGTAGCCTGTATCAATTCATATATTTTCCTCAACATCAATACACCAGCATTGATAATGATGCCACAGTGTTAAAATGTTCTTTGCTATCTAAACTCAAACAACACACTGTCAGAAAAAAAAAAAATTATGCAAAAATTGTACCAGTTTGTCACTGGGGCGTCCCCCGTATTTACCCCTAAAAGGTGCGTGTTCGTACTTAAAAGTACTGCTATAACCATTTAGGGGTAAATAAAGTGTCTCTACTAGGGAAAGTCCCAGTGACAAGTTCCTGTACCCCTACACTTTTTTTTTTCTAAGAGTGAACCTCAAATTACACAAAAACTACTTGGGAACTGCATTATAAAAATAACAAACCATTTAATCCTACAAAAGTAAGAACTCTGAAACAACACATGGAATTTCAACACAAGTAAAGTTCAGTAGCGAACTAAATAAAAATATTATCTGGGGTGGACGACAACAATAACTCTAATGGTAAGACCATATCCAGCAGTCCATCTAATCAACACAAATCCTCATACTGACTGTCCAAATGCAAGGTGTTTCTACTTGGCATGTTGTACTTTTTTTATTTCATGTTTGTTATTAATAGCATAGTGGCATTTAGCCAGGCTTGACTTTGACAGATCCGACTTCCTCACTTCTAGGAAGACGCAAGAAATGCGAAATGTGGCAGAAAATCCACCGAAACTAAAAGAACAAGTGTTACTGCAAATATCAGCAAGGCACTAATTTACAACTCTATCCGCTAATGTGAAGACACCCTGTTTTAGCAGCTCTCTGTGAGATTTTTATTTCCTCAACCGAACCGTGTGCATCTGCCCAACAACTAATTCACGGCACAAGTCAGTAAATAGAATAAAACATTAAATACAGGAGTTAAGTAATAAATACATTTTATTTTATATAAATATGTGGGCCCTTATTTCCAAATTGTCTGGGAAACGTAGGAAAGAATGAATGTACAATAATGACAACACCTGTTTACATTCATAGAACAAGCTGCCCTATTAAAATAATGGCATGATGAATTTGATAAACTGTAACATTGATACACTGGCAGCATCTATAGTGATGCGTTCTTCGATATGACTCGACGTGTGACTGTTAGCTGCGAACGGGGTGAGATTGCACGGTTTATACAAGGAGGACAGAATCAAGGATTCTCCTCTGAAGTGTCCCGACACGTGATCGTTGCAGGTAGTTCCTGGTCCCTTTTTCATTCGATAGGTATGTTTTAACAGAGCTAATTACTTGCTAAATCTGTGTTTAATATAAAATTTGATTCTAAGCCCCAGCACCTCCCCAGTACTACAGAAAAAGACGTGTGTTATATAAGCGAGATCAGTAGAGAGCGGCAATGTCGCCACCTGCCGCGTTATTTGTTTTTATTCATTTAACACCCCAGCATAGTAAAACCTGTCGTGATCATATCTAATGTTTGATCGAATTTAAACATGAAGTGTTTTTGCCTCTATGTACAGCTTTACAGACTGAGGCGGTGCGTTCTCGATGAAGGGGAGAGTTGTCCGCGCTGTCCTCTCTCTCTCTCTCTTTCTTTCTCCTTCCTGCAGTCTGCCCATACAGGTGGCTGTTCTGCTTCACTTGCGATCGTCGATGGTTTTAATGAATTCCACGGCGGCAGTGAACTGCATCCACCAATAGCACTCCTCCCCGCTCAGCCTGCTGGCGTAGAAATTATTGATGTACTGAATGGTGGACAGAAGGCAGGGTGGGTTTGCCTGGAGGGAGGGAGAGAACGAGCGAGAGGGGGGGAATTAACGTACGAGATAACATCTGACCACCCACATTGTGCATGCTTACACATTCAAGCGCACTTACAAGTTTAGAAAATCTGGTGTGGGCGTGTGCATAGAAAATGCAAATAGGTATGAGTGGGGAAAACTAAAAAACTCCCCCCACACACACACACACAATAACTAAACTTACATCAAGAAAACAAAATGACTTTAGTATTAGGATCAGTGCATTAAGTTGGTTTACAAAGAGTTTACAGGTATAAATAGCATCCAAAAGTGTTTTTTTTAATTATTATGAATACTTTTGTTTAGCACAGATCCATAAAATTGAGCAACAGTAAAAATTCCACTGTATTTTTGATCAAATAAATGCACTTTGTGGACATAAAATACTTCTTTGAAAAACAAAAATATCATACCAACCACAAAACATTTAAATGTAAAGTATTAAAAATTAACCTTAAAAAGAATGATCTTTTTTTTGTTTGTTTGTTTTAAATAATAAAAAAAATTTTTTTTTAATAATTTTTTTTTTTAAAAATCAGCATGATATACATAAATATCACTTAAATATTTACTTCTCTCAAGTTTAAAGGCAGATTTTTGCTCCTAAGTGAAAGTTGTAGAAAGCAGACCATTAATTGTGGTTTTAAACTACTTTATGGTCACAACATGACAAACACTTCATGTTTTTTTAAATTCTTTACACTTTTCCAGTCTTTTATGCTTAACAAAAATACTGTAATAAAAAAAAAAATCTTGGTTTCTGCATGTCCTTATGAGTGGCATTGTCTCAAATAATGAAACAGGTTTCCGTTGCTTGACTTTGATGACAAGTTTTTTCAGCACAGTTTGTAGTGCATGCTGCCATATTAATTCAACTCAAGCTTTTATACAAATCGTTGCAAAGCAGCTTCACAGGAAAGGTTTCTACTAATAATATAAGTTTCTATTAATAAAATCTCTTAGAAATGAACATTTGACAGTAGCTTAGGATGCAGAATTTATGTTCATTTTCAAAAACAGTAAAAACCTTATTTTTATATAGTGAATTTCTATATATTATTTATATAGTGAATTTAGTTATTCAGACTGTTTTGAGTTTTACTAAAATGAACCATTGGCCTCCCATAATATAGATCATGATAACCACACATATAGTACCTCGATACCATGGTAAAAATGTAACTACATAGTTTCTAACTATTTGTAGGAAGAACGGCAGTGCACAAACTCTATATCTTGATGACAAAAAACACTATGTTTTTATATTACTCCATTTAAGTGTAAATAAAAATGAATGAATTTGCCATATTTCTACCACAATACCATGTTGCAGTTAGTGTTACTACAGTAAATACATTGTAATTAATAGCACACAGTGTTTTCCTGTTTGTCAGCGCCATTTCATCTGGATGTAATTTAATGGATGTAGTTTAAACCACCGACTCATTTGTGTTGTTTGCTAAATTTGCAAGTTGCTTGTATTTGAAAGGATGTGCAGTTTTTCATTACATCTTAAAGCTGTTTAATAAAGTCATTATGTGTTATGGATGTACTGTAATTGTGATTACAGATCAAGCTGAATTTATTTAATCAACTTCTAAAGAGATATTTTTATTATATGCCATATTTGTTTACTTAGACCCCAATGCTTATGGGCCTTAGTGCCAACTATCAGAAATGATCACTGTACCGTTACAGAATGCACAACA
This sequence comes from Enteromius argenteus, assembly GCA_032357425.1. NCBI lineage: Eukaryota > Metazoa > Chordata > Actinopteri > Cypriniformes > Cyprinidae > Enteromius > Enteromius argenteus. Next base: position 6,643 of record JAUCMR010063263.1, on the reverse strand, counting down.
CACTTAACACAATTATGAGCATTATCACTCTATGGTTGTGTCTCTAAACTCACTTTAATCAGGACAAAGACGAGCACAGGGACAAAGTCGTCCGCCCCAGGTACAGCGTCCTCATTGGCCAGGCTGAGCAGGTTCATAATTGTGGAGCACATGCGCAGGATGCACTGTACTTTATCTCGTGGGGTCTTATAGGCATTGATGGTCCTGATCTCAGCCTGTGCTGAGGGCCATGGTGCCTCCTTCAGATACACCTGCACACAAAGATGAAATGCTATTTGTCGGTTTTTGTTTCTAACTATATTCCAAGACATAGTGCAAATGGTTACCTCTGGGATCTGCAGGGCTTTGTGATTGGCCGTCACCACTTTGGACAGTCGCTGAATGTGCTCGTGGAATAACCTTGAATAAAGAAGACATACCATTTACACAATTTTCTTTTGCAAATTAACAACAACACAGGAAGTTGAAACATGTAGTGTTTATGCAGGCATAAACAGGATCTTAGTCCAATAAGATTTCATTGTGGGCATGGCAAAAAGACAAAAACCATGTCTCACTGACAAAACGCCAGAGGAATTAGTATAGGAGGAGGTTGCATCACATCTGGTTTAGACACAATGTGGAAATTAACAGGAGTAAGGAAGAAGGATTTATGAGTTTCCTCACTCGTCTCTGTGGATGTCCCCATCCTGATTGGGGTAGAATGCCAGTTTGAAGATGCGGTTCATGACGCTGCGTTCGATGGCCATCTGGGCGTCCTGGAGCTGCTCTTCACTGGCGTACTGCCAGATGGCATCGTGGGCCATGGCTCCATACAGGTAACGCAGGAAATCCTCCACGGCTGCTGTCTTATCGTCAGCTGCTGTGCATCCCTGAAATGCTGCAGAACCACAAGACAGTTGGACTTAAATGCAGGGATCTCACACTATCATTTCACTCAACAACCACTCAAATTTAGCTAAATTAAATGTACACAAGTAATTTTATTTTGCATTAAGAACATATTTGCAGCTGCTGTAGACACTTTATTTTGCCCGTTTACAGTAAATAAAATAATTTTATTTATTTACAGAACAAATATCATGTATGCAAATTTACTGCTAAGTATTATAGTCACTATGGACAGTAAGAATTCTCACTTTTTAGAACAATAAAATAAACGTCATATAGCAAGGATGTACTAAATTGAAATAAACACAGTTAAGCTATGTGTAATGTTACAAATTATTTATGTTTCTGGTAAACGCTGTTCATTTGAAAAAGATGTATCATGGCTTCCACCAAGTATTAAGCAGAACAGCTGTTTCCCTTACTGATAATAAAAAAACACATGAATAAATATTTTCTGAAGGAACATGTAAGACTAAGGAATCCTTGAAACAGGAGTAATGGCTGCAGACAATTCAGTTTTGCCCTTATAAGAATACAATACATTAGAATTACATTCTAATATACATTATTACTTTTATTTTTATTACTTATTTTAAATGATTTATTTATTTTTACAATATTACTGCTTTTACTTTATTTCCGATCAAACAAATACAGGTTGACTAGAGAAGTAAAACACTTCTTAAGCACCCTCAATCCTTTGAACAGTACTGTATTTTTAATTTACTTCCACTGTGATGTATCTGGTCTATTAATGAGACAGCAACCTGTCTGCAGTTCTCCATGAATACAATCTCAGAAATCATTAATCTACTAAACTACAGGCTAGTACTTTAGATAGGTGTATAATATAAGTCACTATAGTCTGAAAAGGGCTAGCCATGCATACATAACTATACAATTAGTGGCTGTAAAAAAAAAAAATAAAATAAAATGAAGAACTCCAGCTAGCCTGTAACAGCTGGGGAATTGAAGTTTGAGACTCTAATGAGACAAAAATCCACCTTTGCTCTAAGAATGACTCAAACTGTCTCAAATGCACTAGAATCTCTAATCAACACCATAAGTGCAACTACAAGTAGTTCTCGTGTTCATAGACATGCATATAGACCTTTGATGAAGTCCAGCATCTTTGACTCCATGTGTTCCAGGAGCAGTCGGACACAGACGGTGGTAAAGTAGCGGTTGGCCACTTCTTTATCTCTCAACACTCTCTGCAGGAGTCGCTCCAGATGAGCCTGAGACGTCTGCAAGCCTTGCCTGCACCGTGTCAGATATGCGATGTACGGAGCCCGCTTCCTATTGCACAAAACCACCACAGCACTCATTATGGAGTCAAGCCCAAAAATATGTGAGCACAATCTTTTATTAAACGGTGATTCATAGATGAGTGTGAAAGTAGCGAGTAAAGGAGAGAAACAATGTGACAAAGTTAGTGAGACATTAAGAGAGAGAGAGAATAAGAGAGTAATGTGTGTACCTGTAGTCCTCTGCCATGGCAGTGAGCAGTTTTCTGCAGGTGCGGGGGTCGAGGTGGCTGACGCAGCGCGTAGTCTCCTGGATCTGAGCCATCTGGTTCTTATCCTGCAGGTTAATGGCCTCCGCCAGCTGCACCTTCAGAAAGCACACGATCTCGTTGTCTGAGGAGAGAGAGGAGACAGGGGCCAGACATAAATGCACAGCGTTTTGAACCTCAAAACCTGCGGAACAGCTAGTTTCACCCCATGTGTACAGAGCTACAAAAACTTTAGTTCATATGAAGGTTCCTTTTAAACAGGACTGCATACTGGCATAACAATAATAATAATAATAATAATAATAATAATAATAATAGCAATTACAACAATAATAATAGAGTAGAAAATAAATAATAGTAGTATTAGAAATAATGACAATCACTATTATGAACAACACTAATAAATGCAGTTATTTATTAAAAAATGACTAAAGTAAATATTATTGTGTCAAATAAAAAATTATTCTTGTTTTAACTCTTATTAAGGCTAATAATTGCACATTTTTATAGCAGTTAATAATTCCAATTATATAAAATTAATAATTATTTTTAAAAATAGTACTCATTTTATTATTATTATTATTATTATTATTATAAGAAACTAAAAGAAACATATTACAGCTTTGTAAGAAGTATAGAATGAGACAAGTAAATATAGATAATAAATAACCTTCAGGATCTGCATGGTCTGGGAGACCATTACGTGTTGTTGCCGGTGGAATGATGGGAAATACAACCGAATCTGCAGAGCACAGCGCCAAGCGTAGCTTTTTCTTAATATCACTGGAGAGATAAAAAAGACAGGTTATGCACACATTAGATCAAAATTCACTCCTCGTTCTGATTCTGTTAAATGTTCATTGCCATCTTGTTTTCTGAGACTGAGAGAAAGTACTGATTTTACTTTCAAGAATAAAGTGAGAGTTAGTTTGTCTAAGACACCTGAAGGAGAATGTCTTGTCCTGAGGGGGCGCTGTTTGACTGGCAGAGTCGGGAAGGTCATCTGCAGAGATGTTCTGCAGAGCTTCATCTTTAGGGGAGTCGTGCTCACTGTCTCCTTCTCTACAAGGCTCTGTGAAAACACAGCAGAACAGTTACAAAACACCAGGCGACAAACTGTTTCATTGATAAATTTTGTCTAACAGATGAAAGAAAGAAGCAGCATTAGCAGTTTTGGGGTAAAAACTAGTCAAGCTACTCTGAAAGTAGTTAAAAAGAATAATTTACTGAAATTACCGCAACTATATCATCACTATTTACAGTGCTGTTCCAAACAACAAGTTGCCAACAAAGATATTTTTATTTCGTATTTAATTTCATACATAAGTCTAATGTATTTTACTACAAAATAATAAGAACTTCTACACACTCTCAGCTTCACAGGCTATTTAATTCCAGAGACAGATTTAACAATATATGAATACAATAAACAACACAATAAATAAATCATTAAATAAACAACTTGTCTGTGTGTGTGTGTGTGTGTGTGCCCCATAAAGTCTATAAAATATTATTTGTGATAAAAAGTTTCACTTTAGAAAAGTCTTATAAAACAAATGATTTTGTTTGTCAAAATTTGTGAATTATTTATACGATTCATGCTTAATATATTTACATGAACCATCTGCACAAATAAATTCACTAAAATGAATTGCTGCACAAGCTACAGTGTCTGTACCAGACTACTATAAAATGTTAGTAGCATCACTACTTTTAGTTATTTACTCCACAATACCGAATAAAGGGAGTGTTTCTACAGTTTCTTTATAACATATGAACATTCTCATATGACAAACCTTGTCCAACATAAGACCCAGCAACTGCGCCATCACTGTGGGTGGGTCGTTTCTCCATGATGTACTTGTACTTGTCCATTATTGCTTCTGCTGACTGGGTCTTAGAGCTCTGCCTGAAAGCTGAAGGCTCATCTGGTATACCTGAGATGCATACACACACGATCAGCTTGGACAACGAATGCAGTGAGTGTTTGATAAGAGTTAAATGAAAGCAGACCTTGTGGCACCCTCTCTGCTCCTTGCTCATCTTTTTCCGGCTTGTCCCGCTTTCTCAGCCCTCCAATCGGCACTGCAAAAATGAACAGGAACCGTTATTCTCACAAAAATCCCATACTGTGCAGCCGTGCTCCTACAAGAAGGCAAACCTCAAGACACTAACCCTCTCCGGTCCGATGTACCAAATGGACGAACATGCTTTGAATGCTTTTGAGCCACTTCCAAATACTCAGTAATGGGGGAACTAAAACAGGAAGCATGTCACTACTAAAGTGCAGACACACAGATGTGGGTCTCTGTACTGCAGAATGTCATGTGTATGCATGTGTGAAGGCTGTGTGCAAAATAAAAACTGATGGGACTGTCTTGATTATGAAAAGTCTATGAAAATTGAGGTTCTAAGGTCAAAATTTTAAAAGTAAAACAAATTAAATCTTGACTCTCATTACTAATTTTTACAACAAAAAGTTACATGCTAATAAACAACCTTTCTAAATTATTATTTATTTTAGTTTTGACTTGATACCAAAGTAGGTAGTTTTTATATCCCAGCACAAAATTTTGCATCTTTTTCAAGTGCATATTTGAGCAAAATCCTTATTTAGAGTTTAACCACTGCTAAATAAATTATGGAAAACCAAGATGGCTGCATGAAGGACAAGATGAAGCTTGACTGTGTCAAGTCACAGCTCAAGCCGTCACGCAGTGGCGAGGAGAAGTCTACAGGAGCGAGCAAATTTTCAGGCTGCTAGTGTACAGCACTAGACTGAGTGGGAGAGAGCTTGAAGAGTGGGTTACCTGGGAGTTCACCCTCTGCAGTCCAATAGAGCACTGTGTGAGGACACAACAAACAGGGTTGGGCTTCACAAACACAAACCCAAGCCATGCTAAATGCTAATTTCTAATGAGCATTAAAATGTTAGACCGAATCAAGTTGCATTTTGGAGTTTGAATGTCCAGAAAATAGTTTTTGTCTTTTAGTTTTTCATTAAATTGATCAAAAATGACAGAAAAGACATTTGTAATGTTACAGTAGAGGGTTTTTTTTTTTTTTTTTTAATAACTGCTGTTCTTTTGAACTTTATATTCAAAGTATACTGAAAATATATTTAAAACAGAATATATACTTTATACCCCACACATTTAAACATACAAGGCAATTCCATGCAAAACACATATTTAGTGTTTAAAAGTCAAATATTTGAAAGAAAAAAAACAGCCAACTTGAGGAAGAAAATCACAAAGACAATTTCTTCAATTAGGAACACAGACTCACATTCACAAATGCAATAACATGAGTACACTTTTTTTTTGCACATTTATGAATACACAAGTTTTGCACATTTAAAGACGTCTTATAGTTGTAAGTATACACATAAGCGCAGTGACCATATCAGTATTAGCCAATATTAAAATTTTCAATTTTATTGCCATCATTCCATCTGGACCAATAATAGAAGCAGATATTATCAGTACTTTTCCTCCCATTCAAACATTCATCTATGCCAACTATATCCATATTTAAATGCAATTTTCTAGCCACTGACCACTGATACACAGGATGAAGGAAGGCATGTACTCATTACAAAACCTTCAGGCAATAAGAGTTGGGCTCCTCACCTTTAGGAATGGCAGGAACAAAGCGCTTCTTCCACCAGGGTCTGTTCCTATCAGACTTCTCATCATCGCTGTCCTTCCTGTCCTCAGACTGAACGCATACAAAAACGTGATCATAGAAGCAGTTCACTCAAACATTTGCATTTTGTAAATTAACTTGAACCATGATGGAAAAAAAAAAAGGAAAAAAAAAAAACATTACAAAGTTGCTGTTGTTTTTTTTTTATTTAAATTTTGGTTAATTTAACACTTTTTTTTCCCCCCTCTAGAAATATACATTTTACATAACGCAAAAAAAAATTCTACTCGTTTAATTTAAATAATTACATTTTTAAATTAATGAATGAATAAAATGACGAGAAAGAAAGAACTGAGTAAAAGTAACAGCAATGTATACTGTTACAAAAACTTTTAATTCATAAAAAAATGGTGGTTCCCGCAAAAATATTAAGTGGCACAACTGTTTTCAATACTGATAATAATAAAATCAGCATATGTGACCCTGGACAACAAAACCAGTCTTAAGTGTAAATTTTCCAAAATTGAGATTTATACATGATCTGAAAGCTGAATAAATAAGCTTCCCATTGATGTATGATTTGAACGG
>JAUCMR010063085.1:6124-17570 GCA_032357425.1 Enteromius argenteus | reverse complement strand
GAAATATTGCTCATACTTTGGGGGTTTTGGAAAATCCCAGACAAGTAATAACTGCTTTGGTGCATATAATTCTGCATTGTTTGTGCTACATGGGTTGTTGAGGCAAGAGGTTTCAATACTGATGCTCAGCATTTTGTATTATGGATGATGAAGCATAAAATTTCATAGTGAAAGAAAGTCTCCAAGCGACAGAGACCAGAATATCATCCTTGTAGGTGGACTCTTTTGACTTGGGCCAGTAAGCAACTACCTAGAAATGCACTAACAAACACCCACAATACCCTAGCATCATTGCAAAGAGTTTGGCACAGGCAAGTGCAGCTCGTACTGTATTTCCTTCAAAAACACTTTCCTTTATGGATCCAAACTAAGGCTTTGTGTAATAAGGTTGAAGACAGTTTAAAGTAAAGAAGAGCGTTTCTCACAGTGTTATAACACATTTAAGTTTAGATTGATTGTGTCTCTGTGTGCGTTTTATTTCTATGCAAATTGTGATGCTGATTACAGTAGTTTTAGTCACGTTTATGATAGTTTTTAGCAAATTCAGCCATTTCACTCAAATTCAAGTTGACCAATGGAATGCAGCTTGGCTTCAAAGTGATTCTGTGTGAGCTGTGCTTTATACATCACTGCACTGTTTACAATAGACGATGGACTTTTTTGGACACAGAATTTTGCAAATGTGATTGCATGTTTAAACGTACTGGCCACTGTACGTGCCAGTTTACCAGGAATTTTTCTTGGACTCGTTGGATGGAAACAGTGCTTTATTTGCAAATGTTTTATGTGATATTCCAGTTTTGTGCATAAATTTAATTTGAAACTTTGGATAGAAACATAACTAGTGTCACTTTGCATTTGGTATTCAAGCCTATGCCTTCACAAAAGAAAAAAAAGGAAATCACAAACATAGATAAGCGGTCTCTTTTCTTTTTGTACTTTTTGCTGCAATGTCACAGTTGTGACATCTCCTTTCCTCTTCAAGACCAGCTCTGCATGCTTTCTCAAAGCAATAGTAATACTGGTGAACAGTGTATGTCTCCAGGATTCACAATCAGAGGCTAGAGTAGACCCTAACCATTACCTGTCAGAATGTCTTGCTGTAGAGTCCTTCAACCAATTCTTCGGTGCTCCTCTGTCATGATGGCCAAGGGCGAGTGCAGCTTGTACAGTCTTGGGTAGGTGATAATTCTCCACCTTGAAGATGTGATCTGCCCAGTGCAGCTGTGTCTTGAACAGCATGGCCTCTGCCTGTTAAAAGACTTTAGTGTTACTAATGAAATCATTCCAGTGAGAATTGGGGTCTTTTTACAACCTGAATTCCGGAAATGTTGGAATGTTTTTTAAATTTGAGTAAAATGAAAACTAAAAGTATTGCAAATCACATGAGCCAATATTTTATTCACAATAGAACATAAATAACATAACAAATGAGAAATTTTACAATTTTATGTAAAAAATTGTTTTTTATTTATCATTTAAAATCTGCTGTCTTCTACAGGTCTCCAAAAAATTTGTGACAGGTGCAACAAAAGGCTGAAAAAGCAAGAAGTTTTGAAAAGATTTAGCTTGGAGAACATCTAGCAATTAATTGCAGTTAATTGACATCAGGTCTGTAACATGATTAGCTATAAAAAGGGATGTCTTAGATAGGCTCTCAGAAGTAAATATGGGCAGAGGCTCTTCAATCTGTGAAAGAGTGCATGAAAAGGCTGTGGAATACTTTAAAAACATATTATTTGAAGTGATTTTAAATGTATGCATTACAATATTGCGTTACTCTTTTTATGTCACTTTTTATGGAAAGTAATCTTTTCTGTTACTTTTCTGTTACTTTTTCTCCTCTGGGCAGGGCTTGCTTGTTTGCTTTCAATATAAAAAAGTTATTTCACACCAAAAGAGAAATTAATATGCCTTAGGCTGAAGAAAATGTAAATTCAGAAAGCTTAAACAAACCTTTCAGCTGTACTGCCTGTTTGAGTTATATATTCTGTTTTCATTTTACTATTTTATTCATTTTGAGGGAATATTGAATACTGAATCTGTTTTGTGTAAATGAGATTAAATGCACGTTCACGTTTAGTCTAGAATGTTCACACAGTGCACACAACACCTGCACTTACGCCCAGTTTCTCTTAACATGGCAACATGAGAGCTGTTAGTCAATACATGGGGGAAAAAAGTAACTTGGAGTTACTTATTTAAAAAAAAAAAAAAAAAAAAAAACTCACATATGTCCTTGTAAATGAAAAAGAAAAAGTCATCTGTTTACGTACACTGCCCTTCAAAAGTTTGGAAACACCCCTGGCAAAGTGTGGTTTTGGATGATGTCAGCATTATTTTTTGCAAATATCATTATCATTATAGACCAGCAATGATAATTTTCATTTTGGTTACATAGTAGTGGCAATGTATACACGTCAAAGTTGAGCTACTCTGGGAGGAACTGGACCATGATGTCCGTAAGAAGTGTTCAACCATTTTGAATTATCTTTGGCCAATCCTTCAGGAGGCTTGGAGTAATATATCAAGTCCATGTTTAAACGGACAGTTCGGATGTCCAGATTATGCAGAGCTGTAATAGCTGCTAATGGTGGATAATTTGATGAATCCAAAATGCAAGTATTTTCTATATATGGACTGTTTATGCAATAAAATATGTTTTCGTTGTGTGTGTTGTCCCTTGTCAGTGCAAAATTATTACAAATTAAAAAGGATTCATACAAATATTGTTCAAAACCCCACTTTTCTAGTTTCCAAACTTTTGGAGGGCAGTGTAAGTCACGCTGCTTGTAATGCATTACTCCCAACTCCCATATACCCATGCCTTTTAGGCCATACAGGAGGGTGGTCACTTGTCAGTCTCTGGATCTATACACACAGAACTTTCATTCATGAGCTCGTTGTTAGAGACTCCTCTGCACAGGCTACTGAACTTTTGCCAGTCTATTTTCAATCCCTTTGTCAGCCGTGGTGATGATGCATCCCAAGTAGCAGAACTGTATTCCGCTCTTTCTCACCATTGGTGATGTGGGAAGGGTGGTAATCTTCCTGAGGTGCAGGCTGAAAGATATCTTTCTTTAAAACTAATCCAAAAAGCTCAGAAGCCTCTGCAAAGTGTGATATTATGCACTGCAGAACTGTCACTTTACAGGACATCTGTGAAGAGAAGCTATCTGAATGGTTGCCTCACTATCTTGGTGTGAGCCTTTAGTCGCCTCTGACTGAACAGGCTCTCATTGCTGTGGTATTGGATGTAGACTCCATCCTCGTCAGCGGTGTCGGACTGAGTTCCTGGAGTGTCACTGTCCTGCAGAGTTTAGCTCCAACACTACCTTGCTGGAAAAAAAGACACATCACAAATTTGTAATGGTGTTGCTGGTTATAAAGGACTTAATGGAAACTTTATTGGACCCTGTGGGTTTTCCTGATTGTTTTAGTGCTTGTAATGGTTTGTAATATATATATATATATAATATTTATATTTTCAGCACAGTAATTAAACACACCTGAGCCAGCCTATCGATGTCTTCAGGATTACTAGAAACATCCAGCCTGGTGTTTTGGAGCTTGTTGGAGCTACACTCTGCAGAACAGTGGTCCTTCAGGACTGATGCACTTTGGCACATCTTTGCAAGTCTGTGCAAGGACACAGCCTTGCTTCACAGTGTTGTCCATTGGTTTTAAAAAAAATGGTTGCTGTGTCTGTCTTCAATGATTTGCCACAGACGTTTTTTGCTCACAGTATCGAATAGTACTGGATGAATAATCAATAAGAAATCACAACAGAAATTCAGAACCTCTAACCTCCATAATTTCCTGTTGATTGACAATAATTTTTATTAATTAATTTATTTTAGTTAAAATAATTTAAACTTTTACAAGTAGCGCCACCCATTAATGTCAGTTTCAAAACAGTGGACCAATTATGAAGACCACAGAGGAGGGGCAAGCGTTGCAAGCTTATGATTACCACAGTAAGTTGGCTTGGCAACTGTTGTATTTGACAGCAAAATGGTGGAGAAGGCAATCTGCATCTTTTTTTTTTTTTTTGATGCAAAGACTTTTTTTTTTTTTAATAACAAATATATGGACAGTTGATTTCTCACATACAGGCACAGAACACATGCTGGTTGTTCATGAGCAGCATTTCGGTCCAGATGCAGCCACTGCATTGTGAAAATGTGCTTAACTTGTTCTTTTTTGAAACTAATGTCAGACTTGCATGTTACATCTGACAATGTGCTTATACTCCCTGAAGAGAAACTCTTAGCATCTGGTTTTCCTGAAGGTGTGTTTTTGATTTTAAGTGGTCATTATAGATCTTCTTTTGAGTCCAGTTGACTGTGTTTTGACAGAACTTGCAGAACAGTTGCTGAGTCCTGAATCATAGAGTTCCTTGGCATACTGTGTCGCTTTGAATTCCCTACCTTAGATGTTACAGATGTCCTCTTTGACAGGGTTGTTTCTTCTCTCAAAACCCATGTATTGTAAAAAGTAGTCATGTAGCGCCATGCTCCAGTCAAAAAATAGGGAGATGCTACTTGCTCAGGTGACATGTTTTACGGATAAAGGCTTTGTAAGACTTTCTTCTTGCTGTCACTGGGTCTTGCTGTGGAATGAAGGATGTGCTCTAAAATGTTCACAGACAACCATGGACTTCCCTCAAACTCTGCAAGTAACTTGCAATGTTATGTTCCAACCAGAAAAGAAACATTTTCTAGAAAAGCAATAAGAGTTTTTAGTTACACAACCAACATTTATATGAATTACTTTAGTTTTACTTTACTTTAGTTTTTCCCTTATGAAAACCTGTGCAAAATACCACATTTAAATAGAAACATTATTTGGTTGATTTATAAGCATTTTTAAAAAGTGAGCAATCATATATATAATGAATAACTGCACTGTCCCTGCATCAACGTGATGCGATTTGTCTCATATTTTTGCGCACAGAACTGTTGATTTCTCCTGCACTTACAGCATCTAGGTTTGAGCTTAAAATATTGCTACCACAGCCTCTCTCACAAGTAGAAAAGAAAAAGCAAAGGCCAATCCTATTAGTGATGTGGGTACGGGAGGTGGGACTAGTAGAGAATGGGATCTATTAACCATTTTTAAAAGTCCAAAAAAGAGTCCCAAGCCGTTTCATGTTGACGTCAGAATGAAAAATTAGCATATTGCCCGCCCACTTGCTCTTTTCACATTGGTTCTGAATGAAAATGCAGATTCATGCTTTGCCACTAGGTGGTGCTTTTTTAGCGTTAAAAGCTCACAAACAATGCTTTAAATGAAATCAACCAATCATTGGAGGGGTTTGGAAAAATTAATCGTTGAATGAATCGTTTGGGAGTTGTTGAACAAATAAGGTAAAAATAAATGCATATTATAATAAAATAAAAATGTTTTTTTAACTTGCATGCATGGCAACCTGTTGTTTGTGACTCCCAAAATCAAAATATGAACCTTTCATAACCCATAATATGGACACTTTAAAAGTTAAACTAAATGTGTAACTAATAAAATGGTGTGTTTCCCACAGAGTAGATGAGCTTTTTGTTACATCAAAGTTTATGATATTGATGTAGATGTAAATTCAGGTCATGTGGGATATGTGGGTTGTTTAGAAGTGGCTGTTTGTAATACCAAAATTCATTATTTTTTTCACTTCTGTTCTCAGTTTAGCATCTTTAGGAAAGGGTTCTCAGGTGCTCTGAAAGCTGTTAACAATTTGACAATGTGCGTCGAGGGACACACTGTGAATAAGTGCTAGCAGGAAGGAAGTTATATAAACTACTGTGTATCAGCATAACTGAACGGTGGAGACCTGCTAAGATATAAAGCAATGACCAATGTTGGACCTACAGCAGCGTCAGTTTGCTTGAGGTAATAGCGTCATGAATCATTGTCTAGGCTGACAGGGTCCAAATGAAAAGATGTTTAGTAATGCATAGATGCAGCTTTTCAGCACCAGCTAAAGGAGTGATGAGGACTTCATTTCTTTTTAAGAACAGCAGATGGAGAAAGAAGGTACTGCTACATGATGAGGGCTAGGGATGCGTTATATACTTGTGGACATAATTAACTGGTAGAAATTTGTCAGCTGGTAGAGATATTGGACTATGGTCTGTATTGCGGTTGCGCACTCATGCGACTTTGATACATGGTTATGAAAAATTATTTTAATGCATTTTTAAGTAAGTTATTGTGAGCCAGTAGCGAACTTAAATCACTATATTTGTTATTTTTGCCATTTTATAGACCTTGAATGGTTAAATGCACACTTGTATGTGTCAAAATGCCTGTCTTTGTAAGTATAATTGAAAACACAGTAATTTAGGCCTTAAAGGAAACGTTCACCCAAAAATGAAAATTACCCCATAATTTGCTCACCCCCAAGCCTAGGTGTATAGACTTTCGTCTTTCAGTTGAACAGAGTCAGAGTTTTTAAAAAATCTATTCCAAGCTTGGTAATGCTGGAGGATAGTGGCCAAACTGTCCATTATTTTGAAGCTCGTAAAACTAACCTATACACCTCCGGTGGGTTAACACATATGTCTTCTGAAGCAGATTGATTTTGTAACAAAAATATTTCTGTTTTTAAAATTATAACTCAAAACTCTGACTTCTGGCAACGGCTGTATTCGAGTTTGTGAGAGAGTCAAGTCCCAACTTCTTGGCTGACCTCTGACTCGACATATGACATAAGCTGCTTTAATTCTTATAGTGAAATCCTCAGACTTTTTTCATTTTCAACTTTCAATTCATCACCGGAGTTTAGTATTGCTCTATCCTTGTTTGTCTAATCTCTTCTGAGCTTATGTTACGAATGCGGCTGGATTTTTGGGTGAAGTATTCCTTTAAGTGAAATCAAACAGCTGAGAAAGAAAACACATGTAACAGGATATTAGATCTGGGCAGCTCTTAATCTAATATTTATGCTGTCTGTTATTCATGTTAACTCAACAAATGAGAAAAAAATATCTCACTAAACTTGCCTAAATCTCTTTTGTAACTTTTAACAGTGTTTTTACGCATTTGATTACTTCATACAATGTATGTAGCATTTGTTATACTGTAGTTTTCTGTCCTATTGCTTGAAATTAGTTTCTTATTCTTATTTAATGAATTAATTTTGAGTGAATTTATTTCATTGTAAAGAATACACCATTTGTTTTAGTGTACCTTTTAGAATGGCAATAAAAAAACAAACCAGTCAAGATCCAATATATAAGAACCATAGTAAATATACTTACTAAGACCCATATCAAAATAGAAGTCTCATGGGGAGCCACGTCTTGGTGTTTTGATATATTCATTCATTTTTTATGTGGCTTAACTGTTCAAATAGTTCTTGGGCCATTATTTATGCTACATGAATAGACTTAAAACTGCTCTTTTGTTGAGGTCTGTCACGCGTGCCAATTAAGAAAAGATGTGGCAGACTGAACAGCTGCCTCTAACTTCTTCTTTTTTTTTTCATGTAGCGCACAAAAATTAGCATAGGAGAAGCACAAACTTTTGCAATACACCGAATTATGATGCAATTCATGGCATAAATTCATCCTGTGAACGTGTGTGAAGTGTGTTTGCTTTAGAAAGCATAGATAGATAGATGCTCAAATACAATCAAATGTCGTTTCCAGTACATTCACTTAAGAAAAAGTTTGGACCACAAAGCCAGAGTGTTAACACTATACTGAGGAATCATATGTTTTACTGGGTTGTTTCTGCTTCTAAAGCTGGGGTAGGATAAAATATTTTAACATAAAAACATTACACACTTCTGCTTAATTGCCACCCTAGGGGACAGCAAATTTCCATAATGAATTTCATATGTAAAAATGTTTGTTTAATGTACACTCGTTTTGTTTCTGTGTACATTTTGTGTATATGCATGGATGATAAAAGAAAAAGAGAAAAGCAGAAAAAGTATTTACAGTATGTATGACCTTCTGAGAAGGCTGCACAGTTAAGGTCTTTTCTCTGTCATTCTGTCTTTATTCTGTTTTCTTTCCACTGTTTCCTTCTGACAAAATTTCCTTCAAGGCTGCTCTTCAGATCCTCTGGGGAATTTGTTGTAAACTCTTATTTGTTGTGATTGTGATCTACTGCATAGGTATTTCAGAAATCATTTCAAGACATTTAACTGAAATCGACTGTAGCATTTTAGAAAGCTAGATTTAGCATTTTTTAAGTCATGGGTCTTCTCTTATGCGTGTATTTATGTATGTAGGTTTTTGTTTTTTAGTTGGAAAGTTTGTTAAATGTTATTAAAATTAGTGTTTTCTATGTGAACATATTGTAAAATGATCCTCATCATGATCCTTCAGAAATCACTCTAACATGCTGCTCAAGAAACATTTCAGGTTATTAACAGAATTTATTTGAAAAATCTTTTTATAACATTACAAATATTTTTACTGTTACCTCAAACATTTAAATATTATAGTATAGTGTTTGAATTTTATAGCTGAAAATGTGACATGAAATACAACACTTTACAAAAGTATTTACTTTGTTTTTCCACATTCATTTTCCTGTTTTTCCTGTCTCTGCATTTTATAGAATTGTAGCAAATTTGTAATTGTTATTAAATATACTATTAATCTGGCTTATTTTTGCTTTCTCCCTTAGATTGCTAACTGTGGAACTTTGACTGAACCGATGCAAAATGGCTTCAGATAATACACACCGTAGTTACTCCATCATACCATGCTTCATATTTGTGGAGGTAAGTTTATTTTACAGCCAAAACACAATTATATAGCTGCTTTTATTCACTTGCTATTATATTCTATTCACCAGTTATCATGCTGTCCCTTACTCTCTGATACGGCTTTAAAGACGTCCTTTCTCTCTGAAACTGGCCGCGTATTTAATTAAAATTTCTGTCAAATCCTGTTTAATCACTGGGAACTGTGTGTAGGCACTTCAAAGAGCTCGTCTCCCTCAGCAAGTCGAGTTGTGCATATCTCTCAGACAGGACTGTTGAGTTTGTGAGATGGACTGCTGTGCCATTTGCCTGAACCCGAGAACATTGGATGCCAGATATCCAGAGCTGTCAGCTGCTGATAATGCGGAGGAGTATTCAGGACATCCGGCTTTCTACTTCAGCAGAAATATGTGCTAGCATGGGATCATAAACCATGTGGCGGAATTGTAGCGTAGTGGCCAAAGATCTAGTTTCTAGCCCTGCAAGTGTTGCGTAATAAGCTATCACCACTGGCTCTTTGATCGCGATGCTTGACCCTCAGGTTACTGAAGGAGTGCTGAGCAATTAGCTCTGTAATACCTGGAGAGAGATATTTGCCGTTTTCTCATTCGGCTCAGGAAATACTGAATGCTTGTCAAAAAAGATGCCTCTTTCTCCACTGAGAATGTATTCGGACCAAAAATTTTTGGTTTGGGTCTTTCAGTGCGCGTGTGTACTGAACAAATACAGCATTGTTTTAACCACTGCACAAGTGAAACTTAACTGAAAACTTCCATTTCAATATATCGTTACTTTTATTATGCCCATTTGTTTTATTAGGAAATTCAAACAATACAGTAAAGGCCGTTTTGGTGCTCTTTGATGTGGCGAGACAGATCTCTGTGTAAATGCCTGTGTAAAAGCAGCTTGGAAAGCGATCATCCCTTTCTATTTACTGCTAGTTTTAGCGCAAAATAAACATGAATGAACATCTAATTTCTCTTATAATCACTCAGTCGGTGTTCACGGAAAGACATCAGCACAAACATGCCTGATGCTCACCTTAAACTTAAATAAATAGTAAGTTAAACTTGTGAAAGTGGCCATACATAAATATCTGCTATTGTTTTCTTTATGTATGCATACTAGGGATGGCTCGATATGTCTAACTAACATCTGGAAATAAATGATATGTGAAAATATGATACTTATTTTATGATGATACTGTAATGATATTTCTGTCTGTATCGCCCAGCCTTACTTTTGCATGTTTTTGACTTTTAGTTGCCTACTGAGTGTGCACTTGAATGACATTTAACTTCCTCTTTTAGTGCCGGTACTTCTTTCCTTTTGTGACTGCGTACAATAGAGGGATTAAACGTTGGCAGCACAGTGCCAGACCACTTGCCAAACGGTGCAAGAGAGAAGTAAAATGCGTATCTATGCCAGTAGCTTCTCAATCCGACTTCTTTATGCAAACAGAGATAGAACACTATTAAAAAACATGCTTGTCACAGAGGTTCCCTTTACAGGGCGAATCCTCTATTCCTCAGTGCTTTCCTCTAAATGGATGTGTATGAGTGTGTGTGTTTCTTTTGCTTTGCCTCTGGATCCGCTTGGAGCTTTCAAGACACATCAGAGACGGAAACTAGGCCACACAGAAACGATCATGCAGTCTAATGCTCGCTTAGTAAAGACGATGAGAAATACATTCATGTGCGCAGTTTCTTTAGAGAGGCTATTCCTGTGAAAAGGCACCCGATCTGAGAAGCGTGTCCAATATGGTGACATATGCCAGCTACCTTTCTCTACCAGCTCCTGACTGTGCAGGAACTGGAAGCTGGCCATCTTCTGATCATGTTGTTTCTGTTTATGTGGTCAGTCATTGGGCCTGTTTTTCACTGATCAACAAATAACGAGGCAAAAAAGCAATGAGTAATAGACTTCTGTTATAAGATCTTGTGCCTAGTTTAAAATATTTTGGTATTGTATTTTTGGTTTTGAATGAGTGAATTTGAGGCAATTTATGCATCTCCCTTTACCAGTAATGACGGCTGTATACCTGGAATACATCACAACCATCTGTTGACCTATTTTCACTGTTAGCTCTGATGAAAGTAATATTCACGCATTGCAGACTATAATTATACCTTATGCATGATTAGATCAGAGGCAATTTTCTGAATTTATCAAAAAATTGGTGTTTACTCTTGATGCATTACAGCCCTTTGAGGGTGAATTCTATGTTTAAGCAGTGTTTGTTGAAACTAAATATATAAGTTGAGTATTTTGACTGGTCTGGTATGAAGCTGATGAGGCAATGTGAAGATAAATAGATAAATGTACAAAAAAAGTTAATTTCCACAAAATCAAACTTTCAGTAAATCGATTTGAAACTCATATTTTAATTCGTAAAAGATTGTTTGTAATGTTACATTTATTTATAATACATTATAATTGTATTCTGAAGGCATTATAATGAATGCATAATGCATTTTATATATATATATAAAAACGTATAATGTGTTATAATATCTCATGAATAATCATAAAAACAATAATAATAATAATGCATTATCCACATATTTGTGACTATAACTTTTAAGAGTATGATTATTTATGAACACCATATTAAATCTACTTCATTTATAATGGACTATATCATATCTTGACATTGTTTATTTAAGATTTGCACAGTGCCTTACAACATCTTGTGAGTGGTTAGATGCTGAGTGTTATTTGAGTGTTTCC
>JAUCMR010062984.1:0-17582 GCA_032357425.1 Enteromius argenteus | reverse complement strand
TAAAGCCAGAAATCAATGACGGGTCACTGGATAACACCCGACACATGCTGATATCTGATGGAGAGTCGTGTGATTCTGGAGGTGAATCTGGAGGGAAAATAAATGCAGTAATAGTGTATTTCTTAAAAATATTACCAAATAATTCAAATACTTATTTGTTTGTTTATATATTGTACATATTTGTATATGAACATTTTATACTTATTTCGTATTTTAGAGGTCCAATAATTATTTTGGTTATTTTAAGAGGTAAAAATGATCATACTTTAAAAATAATCTTAAATTACAGACAATAGAAATAATCTGCTATTTAATGCTATATTATGCTGCTATATAATGTCACAACGTCTCTATCTCTGCTTTGCTCTTAACCATCTTAGAGTTAAAGACAACTTTTCATGATAGCCATCAGATCTGGTATTTGATAAGATATCTTGATAAACCTTTATCTAATTACACCATGCAAAGAAATAATGCCATCAAACTGTATCACTCCGCAAGCAAATGGATAAAAACTTGCAAGCATTACAACTCTTACCCTGTCTTTCACCATATGCCCCCATGAACCAATAAGACATAATGAACCAGCACTATTATCACCTTATCACAAATTACATAAGTTAAAGGTCAATCGATCAAGCTTTTTTTTTTCCTTATAGATGTTCCCAAGTCAGGTCTTCATAATGTGTTTATTTGTCTTGCTGCTGTGGCTGGATTTTTACTGCTTGTGTTTATTGTTGTTACATCCTACAACATGTAAAAAAGATGGAAAGCGAGGTATGACAGAGTTCCATTATTGTTTTTTCAGCACATTACCTCTCTATAATATGCTGATGTATTACTTTACCTTCACTCTCCACTCTCAGTCACAGACGATGAGGACCAGATAAAACCTGACTACATGCAAACATCATTCTAAGAGGGATAGTCACTTGTTCTTGAATTGCTTGTCATTTAATACTACACTGAGACCACATTGAAACAACATTTAAGGGCCTTTTTTCCATTTAAAGCATTTGGTTTTAGGAATTTGGATGGATATATGAATAAATAAATAAATAATATCAAAAAATATTTTGTATTTAAGTGTTCACATAAAAAGTACAAGGAAATAAAATAGGAACATACTGTACAATACAAAGATATTTAGAAATTCATACTTAATGTACATTTTTCAATTAACTCTTCATTCATATTGTTATGCTGATTAAATTATTTGTAACTAAAATATTCTAGTAAATTAGAAATGCTTAAAATATAGATTTTAATTTTAAAAAGTTGTTTTAAATTCCAAATGCTTATAAAATAAATATAATAAAAATGTTGTTTTAAAGCAAATTGCAAAATAGAGGCATTTTGACTTATCCAGTATATACTGATGCCATCTAGTGGAAATAGTGAGTCATTTCAAACTCAAAACAATTGTGACTGTATTGTATGTGAACCAACTGCATTCAAATAAATACTAACAGTTAATGATGCCAATCACACACTATTTACTCAATTCTTGAGATTTGAATTTCTTCCAATCCCCTTAAATACACACACACACATTCAATTTAAACTACACACAATAGGCTCCACAATACCAGTCAGGTCTATGGAAAAACACAAAGCAGAAAAAGAGCTTATGAGGACTAAATGACTGACAGAAGTTATCATTACACAAAGCTGCAGATTCAATGATTTATGGTGAAATCCCGTCCAGTCATGTGGAATTTTCCCAAAATAAGTTTAAGTAAACAGCTCATGACAAAGAGGCACTCAGAGCAGGCTGGTATGCATAAACAGTTTGAACAGTGTGCTGCAGTGTAGCCCCCTCCAAACACATTCACACATACACACGCACGTACACACACTCAGTCACCCGCCAGAGCAGAGCCAGTCTGGAAATGTGGAGTCTCCCCCTGGCACGCGCACCAGACTCCCATCCATCTTCCAGTGCAATAACATTTCTCTGTCTCTCTGTCTCTGTCTTTTGCTCTACTACTGTTGCAGGACACACACTCTTCTTCTGTCTGCAGAGATCATCCTTTATGCTGTTGGATGCAGGGCGCTTTTAAAGCAACATAGTCTTGAATGCACAAATTTAGTGCACTACAATCAATGAGATGTCTCTCAGCGGAATTATTAAACCTAAGCATATTACAAGTTAAACTCAATATTTGACAATACTTGTGGCAGAATGTTGAAAACCACAAAAATTCATTTGGACAAAAATCTGGGTTAAAGTAAAGCGCTTGCAATAGAAGTAAATGGGGCCAAATTTAAACTTAATCCAAGCATAATATATTTCAAAAGTATCGAAGTGTAAACAATGTGCATGTGTTCTTTTGGTGCTTGTATAATTTATTAATATCTCGAATAATTTCTTTTTTATTTTAATTGTAGTTAAAGTTTTAGAAATTGTGCTTTGTCTATATAGTTTTTTATTAATTATTATTTATTACTAATTAACTAATTTCTTTAAATGTTGCCTTTGCAACTAGCTGAAATGAAATGTTTTATATATAAATATATATATATATATATATATTTTTTTTTTTTTAATTAAAATTCTTTTTTTCAAGTATAGCAACATGTTTATGGTTTTAGATTTAGTTAACTATAATATATAATATATATTTCACAATTTTAGTGTGGGAAAAAAAAATTATCACAGATCGCATACTAAACATAAATGTAGTTGACATGAAAATTTTTACGACATGAAAACAAAACCATAAAACAACCAAAAAAAACAATGAAAAGAACAATTGTTAGTATTAAAATTACAAGCTGCTCATTTCTGCTTTTAAAGCATTCAAAAATTGGCCCAATAGCTTCCACTGTAAGCATCTCGTCATTAAATAATTTATTGCATTTTTAAAGAAATCTCAATTTTGTGGTAGTTAATATTATGCCACACATGCTTTAAATTGGGCTTATACTGATTATATAACATTCCCTTTTGTCAGTACAGACATGTATTATTTTAAACTTCACCCATTTTTGGATCTGTCCGTAACGACAGATAAGAGACGAGTGTTAACTGCTGTGCTTCCTCTTGAGACCTTGTTATGACTGTCGTTTTGGCCGGTCATAGTGTAAACACTTGGCAATTTCCCTCTGAAGACCTACATAGCACTTTTATTCTATCAAAACATGTCAGCTCCTAACCGGGCCACTCTAATATTCTCTGCTCTCATCCATTATTAGCTGCAAGAGCACATGTCAAACAGCCGCATTCTTCTGAGTGGATTTTCTCCTTCCTTCTGACTACACTCATGTCTGCGAAGCTCAGCACTCAAAAGAGCGGTTGAGCCGGGAAACAAGCATGTTTACATCTGAGGCTTAACAATCGTGCTGAGCTGAAGGGAATGCAGAACGGAGTATCAAGAGGATCATGTGGACTATTTTTCCAGTGCTATTTCAGGTTCATGGTGTATTGCTTTTTTGAGCACCGCCTTTATTCCTCTCAACGGTCAGAATATACCCAAATAGTCACCTTATATTAATTTGAACAGTCGAAATTCAAATAAATAGTCTTTTTTATTGTGGTCTATCCAATAAAACGCTCAGTGGATGAGGTTAGAAACCATTTAAACTATTTCACAAGGACTGGCCAAGATGCACTGGTGGTCTTGGTCAAACGCCATGTCTTACCGCGGCCTTGTCTCGCGGGGGCGGACAAGAACCGTGTCGCCTCGCACTCTGGTGAGACCTCTTAGGGGTTTGCGAGGACAGATTTACTCTGACAAGCTCTGTGGTATGGCCGCCTGGCTCCGGACACCAGCACACCTCTCTGACATACCTGTCAATGAGGTGTCACTGCACAGAAAGCGCGCCATGCTTTCTTCTCCAACGCCACCATGGAAACACTGACTCAACACCTCCATATCCTCACTCGCTTGCTCTTACAGTCCCGCCCAAGCAGTTCTGATGAGGCATTCCTTTGAGCTGAAACAAGGCGTTAATCCATGATAACTTCTCCTCGTGCCAGCATGTGGGTGCAGGTCTCTCCTCCAATGCTTGCCTCATGCTTTCATGCCTGCCAGGTTGAATAACTCTAATGTAGCTGCAAGATTTAGGAGGTAATATCTATGTAAAGAGGGAAATGGTCTCAACAGTAAAGCCATAAATCTGTCATTCGTACTTTGATGGATAGATGCTTCGGAATTGTTTTCACAAAGCGGCCGAACACAAAAGCTGTCATTTGTCTGTGTCATATATGGTTTAGTTTTATGTATTTGTGCGAGCAGTGAGGTGTGCAGAATGGTACTAATGGACCCTTTTCACAAGACTGTGATGGCGCGTCAACAGCAACGTAAATCCCTAAAAGTTTTTCTTATTTGTATTTTTTTTTTTTTAATTTATGCACATTTATAACACCATTCTTTGCATTATTTTACCTTTGCATCAAATTACAAAAATATAGTTTACGCTAATGCGAGAGTGTTTCTAATGCAGCGTCTATGAGAGGGACAGTGAATTTGACATCGTTATCAGTCTCTCTCTATTTTTTTCTTTTTATTGGAAGTCATGGAAACACTATCACGGAATTTTTCTTTTGCTATTTGAGCATCCCATTCATTGCTATTCAAGTTTACCCAGCTCTGACTACTTCCGCTGTGAAGAAACCCGGAAACGAGAAAAGGGTCCATACACAAGATGCTTTTTGCAATGTAAAAACAAATGACGTCCTTCTGGATGAAGGTTTAATCAAAATCTGGTTATGTATTCTCATGTATAAACAGTCAAGTACAATGAGTCATGTGCTATGGAGCCAAACCTCTCTGACTGTAAATATCTAAAGAACCAGTTAACCATAAGGGCAACTGGCCATATGCCCAATGACCACTTCACTTGACCACCATAAAAGAAGCCAGACTTAATGTACAATGAGGAACTTTTAAGGAATTGGAGCATGAAGCTAAGCATGAAGAGTTGCTTCGCCATCTTACCTGGTCGTGAAGGAGAACTATCAGACACAGTATAGAGCAATCACAGTTTCTAACAATGACTTCCCAAGAAACAGCTACATTTTACTGTTTGTCCACGTAAACACGCGTATAATTAATACTGGGCACATCCAACTTTTTTTCTGTCCAAGCAAGCTGGATTTCGTGCGTCGGTGCGTTCTGAAAATGCAATGCAGGTAGCGCATTGGGCATTTTTGGCGGCAAATGTCTTCTCTCTTCAGGCTTAATGTAGCCTATATCGCGTTGCAACAGTTTGAAGAGAATCTTGTGTGTAGGTGTGTGTGTGTGTGTGTACCTGATCTCACGAATGTGTGTAAATAAAAACGAAAACTCGTGGTATATATACGAAAAAACACTGTGGTGTGTTTATGCTACGTAGGTAGGATTATGGTTATGGAGTAGAGTAGATACGTATCATATGCACGCCAACATTTTTTCTATCATATGCAAATTGCGAAAACTGCGTATTATATGCACGCCAAACACGTGTGCGTCATACGCCAAAGTCCTTTTTTGCGTATAAATACCACGAGTTTTAGTTTATTTTTTTTGCGTACTATTTAATATAGATGGCTTAGGCTCTTGCTAGGCTACTATAGTGACCTAGCCAATATATAGACACAACTGTCAGTGTTCCAGACTGAATGAATCGGGCTTTATGTCTTTATAGAAATGAGGAAATGTAGTTAAAGTACATGTTTTCTTGTTAACATGGCGGTGTTGTGTTTTTTTCTTCAGTAGCCTACATAAAAATGTAGTGGTATAAATGTAATAATTAGTTAATTAATTATTCGTGGATGCATAGCCTATAGTCAAATAAGTAAGTCACGATACATTTGCTAGATACAAAAAAAAATCTATGACACAGCTGCACAGTCTCTTGGGATTTATTTAGTTAATTCGTGTGCTTATATTGACCACTAGGGGACGCATCGTGCACGGCATACACACAGGACAGAGAAGGATGCTGGAAATATCCACCGACGGCACTGATCATAACAATAAATTATGTCGACTGATCTAAAGCGATTCTAATGTGTGCTTGTGAATTAGATATAAATTCAGAAGAAAATTAATAATGCTAAAAGAGGTTTAACACAGTTTGGTAACCTAAATGCTGGTTAAAATGTGAAATGAAGTTCCTCTGCATGTCTTGTCTTAATAAACCTACTAATTCTTCATGGTTATACTAATAATGTACAAATATATTCATGTATTAGTGGTTGAAGTCAGTACATTCACTAAATGTCAGAGTCAGGCCTTGATAGTTCAGACCGACAGATCCTAAAACAATTAGATAAACCATTGCTACATGTTTGTTTTGTTTGGCAGTGAAACAGAAGAAAAAGAATCAAAGACGAATTAATTTAGAAAATTGGATTAGCGATTCTCCTGCCGCCTCTATCCATCAAAAACACCACTCGTTTACTTTGGAAAATGCAGCCGAGGCATTTAATGCCAGTGTTCTTTACGACTGTTCACATCTTCTGTTACACCACTTCTCGTGTTAAGAAAGGCTGTGATCCATAACATTTCAGTCCTGAGCCTGCATTTGGAAATAAATAGTAGGGCTATCATTCAAGAGGAATTACAAACTTTGATTCCATTACATATACAGACACAAGAACATGCACTCACATGCTGTCTCACAAACTCACCTAACACACACACACACACACAAAGCAACGCTCGTATGCAGAGGCACATGCAAGAGTGGCGCCACAGTCTGCTGGGTGCATTTATTATGGATCAGCTTTGCCAATACTTTCAACACCAGTCCAACCTCCTTCAAACAGCCACAGGCCGATGCGTGATGGATCCTGCTTTTGCATGGAGAATCAATGCAGGACAAATAGTTCCTACTTCGGCCCATGTCAGTACCGCCATCCAAAACACCTCTCTATCCAACTCCTAAATTATGTGAGTAATTGATCTGGACAGCGAAAGGCTGAGATTTTGGGCCTGGCTTGTCCAGTTTGCCACAGATTTCCCGGGTGGCTCAGTTGTTGAGCTCTTGATGAGCTTCCATGATGTTAATTAGCTTGAACACAAACAAAATACTGTTTCCACGCGGACCGAAGGTGATCTGTTCCACCTCATTACAAATGAAACCTCCATACATTCATCTAATCTCCTGTAAATATCTATTGCAGCAGCCGAGCATGACGACAGCACTGTGAAATTTCAAACAGAGGAACCTGATCTAGACCTGAAAATATAGAGAACGAAGCATACGGGTGGCAACTGCGTACACAGAGATTTGTCTTTCAGTAAAGGATTAAAATGTTTGTTCGAAGCTTTATGAATACAGAAGAAGAGATCCTTCCTGTGCTACGGGAACGAGTCCATTCTTTACCATATAGACAGCGATGGGTGGAACGATGGCACAGAGCCCACATTGGCCTGGCGAATGGGGGGGAAATTATAGGGCTCCGCTGCCAATTTCTTAAGGGGAAAAAAAGCAAGGAGGAACAAAAGGGAGATGAAGCTTGTGGTTTGATTAAACCTCGGTTGAGTCAAGTATTTGCCATCCCTCATGTTTGTGTAGTGTTTTTGGAGGGGAATAAATGATGAGAACTTGAGCTCAAATTGAAGGCTGAAGAGGTTTTAGGCATTTCTATCTGTCAACCTTGAGGTAAAGTGCTCAAGATTTGCTTTCAGATTCAAATTGTTGTTTTCTTTTTCTTCTTCAGTAAGAAAACGGAGTTAAACGTTGCAAGACATGATAAAAAGTAACACAAAAACAATACAAATCTTAATAAAAATCAATGATTGTTTTATTAAATGTAAAAAATAAGAATAATCGCATGCATTTTAATCTTTTTTGGATTTGAATCAATTTGCGGTCCAGATGATTGTGCATTGATGTTCCCCTTTCATTAATAAGGAGACGTTCTTTAATCATATCTGGTACCGACTCTCTTACACTTCAAAGTCAGTTTGAGCCTGCACGTCTGCAAATATAGCTCTGATCTTCCAACATCTGACATGCAATCATCCCTCTGACCCCATCGCTATGATCTTTGGTATGAACTTGAGATCACTCTGACCTTTTTCTCTGTGATATCATCCTCAAGAGCACACTCAGATACCCTGATAACACCTGGCCATTTTCAAAGGTGCCTAACAACAGCATTTTAATGAAGTCCAAGACACACACACAACGAATATAATGCTATTGAGATTTTTAGAGAGAGAGAAAAAAAAAGAAGTGAATTTCCTTGAAGCAGAGTAGTGACAGACGTTAGCCCGAGGCATATGTTGATACATGTCTCTTCCTGACATCATTCGCATAACTGTAAATGTAAGCTATAATAAAGAGTTTTACCACATGTTGTTTTTGAATGTCACACTCTCATAAAATATGAGAAACGTTGACAAGTCAAGGCTGTAAAGTGACACATTTCACTGCCAATGGTGAAAACAACATCATTTCTCGGTTCTACAGATATGCTTTCACAGTTGGAGGCTGATTCTGTTTTTCGGAGGCTCATTTGGTCCAGCTTTAAAAGTAGAACAGCGAAAACAAACAAAAAGCTAATGGAACCTCACAGCATAGGCTACAAAAACAAAAACATATATGTGACCCGGGACCACAAAACTAGTCTTAAGTCACTGGGGTATATTTGTAGCAATAGCCAAAAATACATTGAGTGGGTCAAAATGATCAATTTTGTCTTTTTTTGCCCAAAATCAGTAGAATATTCAGTAAAGATCTCCTACCGTAGAGATTTCCTTCCGTAAATATATTAAAACGTAATTTTTTACTAATAATATGCATTGCTAAGAGCTTCATTTGGACAACTTTAAAGTTGATTTTCTCAGTATTTCGATTTTTTTGCACTCTCAGATTCCATATTTTCAAATAGTTGTATCTTAGCCAAATATTGTCCTGTCTTAAACTTATTTATTTAGCTTTCATATGATGTATAAATCTCAGTTTTGAAAAGTTTAAACATACGACTGGTTTGTGGTGGGTATTTATGGATCCAAAAGCCTGAGACTAATACTGAAAATTTATATTCCATATTTTAAATACAAAGAGTAAAGTGGATGTATATGTTATTTAGCATGATTTAATGGACTATTTATATAGATTCATTTTATGTTCAAGATTTTTTTATTGTAGCTTTAGGTCATTTTCTAAAATTTTACATTTAACCAAAACATATGGATTTTATATTATATTATTCAAGTCTTTTTTTATTGGTCACATTCTTTAATATGACATAAATTTTATATTTTTTCATCTTTTTTCATGATGACTGTCTAGGTCATATTCAGTCAAAACACTGCATATCAGTAACCTGGACATTGTATGAACTTTAAACCCTGAATCATTTGTGAATGATATTGGAGCTCTTTTTTAGTAAGGAGTTTCCATTGGTATTGCCCACAAACCTACTCACGTCCCCATGTTCCTTTGGTTTGGGTTTCCTCCGTCCTCTGCACACCAGCTATTCGGTGCAGTCGCCAGGAAACACGCACGAGGTTCAGACCAATGAGAGGCTTTTCTCTTTAAGGGAGTGTCTGTGCAAAAAAACAATCTGAACGTTTAATGACTGGTGGTTTTTCCGCTCTGTCATGGTTAGAGAGAGCGCCTGGGTGGCCAGACTGGCTTTCATCACGGGATGGGCGCAATGTGTAAAGGGGCAACTGTTCCTCACACCTGATTGTTAGTGATACTGGATGGACTCCAGAACTTGGGTGGCATGTTACTATGCGAGATGAAGTTTCCAGTTATGTCTCTTGGGATGTGATGCCCTGAAAGCGATGAAATGGGATCATTCAGAGCATCTATGAGTGTTTAGGTTTGAGGGTCGCCGATTGAGGTACATTAAGCCGGCGTTGAAAATCACGCATGGCACTGCCCAGTTATCACTGTGTGAAAATACGCCTTATGAAGAGAGAGAGAAAGAAAGAAAGACACTGGCACACAGCGTTTCTTGTTGAGTAGAGTGGAGTGACAGGTCCATAATCTTAGCTTATTGGAATGCTGGAGGAACAGGCAGTGTTTTTATTCTGCAGCTAGCTGAGAAGTAATATAAAGACGTAATGTTCCTTTACATGAACCCTCCTTAGTGTGCAAAACCAAGTGATGCTGGACAATGTGCTGGTGGATGAAGTCAAAAGTAGAAGTTTCATTTTGGCTTTAAAGCGGTGTATTAACTGTTACATTGAAGCTTAGGCGTGATTGATCCCTGACTGAGTTTTACTCTTTGAAATGCTGCAGTGTTATGTATAAATATAGCAAAACAAAAAAGTCAAAGCCATTTATGTGACGCTTGTCAAAAAAAGGAACTTAAACCTAATCGATACAGAGCGGAACTTCAGTGTCTTCATTCCTTCGCGAGGTCAAGTTGTTCTTTTCATGCCAATAGACTTTAGGCAGCAGACAGAGCAGAGAATGTTTTTACATGTGATCATCCATCCAGCATGTGTTTCAGGCGCCACACAGATTAAATGAAAGAATCTGAAAATGAAGGTCTTTAACTTTTAATCCTTTTACAAAGACCCTTCAGACTGTCTGAGGACGGAATGGCGTCTCGGAGGAAAAAAAACAAAGTAACTGATCCACTCCCTCCGAGGAATACGAATCACCAATTGTCCATTACGGTCCAGACCTGACTTCATAAGTCAAATTAAAATAATATCACCTCAATTAGCGTCACATCAGCGTGGAGGGCTTTATAAATAGCAGCTGGCGGCTTTTACTGCATGCGGTGCATGTTAAGCAGATTGCGTATGTACAGCAAGTGAAATAAGCAAAAAACAGTTCATGCCATTTTTAGTGGTTTTATTTTAAATGCATTTCGACTACATGGACATAAAGAATAAATAGTTTCTTTTAATTTACATGAGCAGTTATTTTCCATTCCCCTTATATTTACAGCACACCAAGACTGTAATCTATAATCTCCCGTCTGAGGTGTATAAAGATAAAGTATTTTTTTCCGAATAATGGAAAAAGCTTGGAATTCCTTCAATAAACGCACTTTGAATGCGAAATGTTCTTCGACATAAATATGTATAAAGTTACATTACAACCAAAGTTACAGTAGACACTGGATATTATAGGCAAATACTGACCTTTTTTCTTTTTTATATAAATGAATCAGGCACCACTTTACTTTACAGTGTCCATGTTAGACATATTACTATAATTATTTACTATAATGACTATAATACCAAGCAGCTCCACAAAAGAATCACATGTTAAGTACACAAAGTTTCGTCAGCATCACTCATCAGTACTTCTGTATGAAATTACACAGTAACATGAACACCAATGTAAAGTGTAACCTAGAATGGCACCACATATACATCAAATATACATTCCTACACTGGACAGTGCATGTGAGAATGAGCACCGAGCTTATTTCAGTTCGGGCAGGAGCATTTGCACTCTGTTATAATGGGGTACTGAACTAGTATCCAGGCACATTTGAGCCCACCCTTTCTCTGCTGGCACCTCCATCGCAAAACCGTAACATGGCTGGATTTGGCAGGTTTGCAAACCATCCCTTCTGGAACCGAACAAGACCTTTTATTGTAGCAGCTGCCCACCTTCACATAGCGGGGCCAGAATCGGTTCCCCAGGTCCTGCCATGTGTGCACCACCGGACAGAAGGCATAGGACCACAGCCACAGCTGAAGCCTTCTTCTGAGTTTCTTACTGGGCTTGTGTTTTTTCCCATGCTGGATCTCAAACTCCATGGCTTTGATTTCTTTGGGCATGGTGCCGGTGGGACGCTTGAAGAGTTCAGACTCATTCAGGTCGTCCTGTCCTGCGTATTTGTCCTCCGGTGGGCTGATGGACATAAAGTTTTGGTCGAATTGACTGCCTAGCATGGCTCTGAGTTCGGTCTCGTTCAGATCCCGCTCCTTAGGGTCCAGTATGGGATCCGGGTCCTCCTTGAGTTCCACTATAGGCAGAGTGTCACTGGGAATGGGACGGAGGAGGTAGTAATGTTGGCACATCCCTTCTTCTATCCTGAATCCGAGGGAGAAAATGAGCAAGTATGTAGCCAGAAAATACGGCACGTTATCCATCTTTTCGGCTGATTAATCCTCGCGCTTGAGTGTTCGCTTGAGTTTTTGGCGAGCTGTGAGAGCGCAGTCTCCAGCGCGCGCGGTGTCTACCCACGAGCGTTCTCCTTAGAAAGTGTTCGTTCAATTCAAACGGCACTGTCCTAGGTGCCACTTCGCGCGTAAATCTGATCGGGGATCCAAGAACGCTGTGTCAGTGTCTACTTTGTGGTCATTCCGCGCGTCTCGTTCCGGTTTTACGCACAGGTTCCCATCAGCAGAATGGCTCATGACAGCATCAGGCGGTTTTCAGCCGGACCCTGTCTCCTTTTTGAGCTCGCGGGCTCCTCGCGTATGAATCCGGAGTCCTGGTGTCTGAGGATCCGCATGGTTTCTGGTGACGGGCGCCGAACTGAGAATCACCTGGCTCGTCTGATTTATCCTCGCGGGTCGCGATAGAACCCAAAGACCCATTCTCAATTGTGGGTCTGTTGCCAGAGCTCCACGACACCTCCTTCTATTTAGGGAGGGGAGGGGGGTGGGATGGACCGGGAGTGGGGTATGGGGGTAGGTGGGGTAGAAGGGGGTCCGTCCGGAGGGATGCCTATCGTTGGTCGCCCTCTGCCGGTGCGCGCGCACATGAGTGACATGTCAAAAGATCAATGACAGCAGCGAGGACTAGTAACGAGTCTTTAGGATCTGTGTGAACTTGACTGAAATATAAATTGGAAAAAATCATTTATTAGCTCGTTTTAAAGCAACATGTGAATGATGTAATTGTTCCTATATGAAACGTAGGCCTGTATATATAATTTAAAGTAACCATGTTCATGGAGTGTACACAGCTTTGGTTACACTTTAGAATAGGTAACTAATAGGAACTATTTTCCCCTCAATAAATTCTTAATTTGCTGCTTATTATTAGTTAGGTATTGCGTAGGGTTAGGGATGTAGAATAAGGCATTAATATGTGCTTAATTAGTACTAATAAATGACTAATATTCTAGTAATATGCATGCTAATAAGCAAGATGTAACGTAAAATAAAGTGTTAAAAAAGGTTTTTAAAAAGTTAGTTTACAAGCACATTTTTTAAAGAAATTTATTAACTTTAAAATATTAATGTTATTTGACTGAATCTCTAATATTGACAACAATGTTATTACATCAGACCTGAATCAATGTGGCTTTTCGTAAAGTTTTATGGTCTTGCCAACAAATATGATAAAAATATTAGTAATAATTTAAAACAAACTGCTTCACTCCTTCATTTCCTACACAAATGCTAATAAAATATTGAACGGAAATCATCATTTCCAAGAATTTCATCTTTTTAATTAGACTTTTACAGAACCTTGACAAAAACAACACACACACAGAAAAAAAGACTTTTAATTAAAAAATATTTTCATTGCCGATGATGTGCACTCAAGTGATTCAAGTTTATTAGATGCAGGCCTAACAAAAGCTGATGTGAAATATATGTATGTTGTTCTGTTAAATCATATCAGCTCACTCTACAATCAAATCAATGGGTGCCACTGTTCACATGAAATGGCTTTTTTGGCTTTTCTACCAATGACAAGGTTGCATTCAGACGTCCTATGATATTCCTCTGCTCCTCTTTAGCGTTTAAATTGACCTTAGAGCAATTTTCTGGATTGCTCCTGTGTCAGCGAGTGTCCGGCGCCAGTAGAATGCGACTTCTTATTTAAAAGAAAGGAAGTGGGCTGAAATTATGTTTTTGAGATAAGCTTGCCAACCGACTGTAGTGACGAAGGAATCTGTGGCCCTTGAAAATGGCCTATCCTCCGGCTAGAATTACAGAACGCAGGACCGGCGCAGTCTCACGGTGAACAAAGACATTTCTGAGAGCCAAATAAAGAGCTACGCTGTTTTCCAGAGTCCTCCATATGAACATAAAACTGATTAATGCATTTGTGATGAACAGACGCCATACTGTCTTAGTATTAAATGTCACTCATAATAAGTGTCTTAACCTGTGAACTGCGGCTCAGTTGATGTATGCTGTTGTACTCTCGTGGATTCCTTCGCTCTGTCTTGCAATTTGTATGAACGACTGTTTAACTATGTTACAGTGGTTTCCATGGAAGTGTGCGTTTGGACACATAGAGGCCATATTCAAACAGGCTCCTGTCAATTTTAGTTCCGAATTGAGAACATTGCGTCATTCCGGACCTAATCATCAGATCATCTCCTCGATAGCAATATTCGCCACGGTTTGAGTTCGCTTCCAACATACACATACATTCTCATTTCTTCCCCTCAACTGACGGCCAGATCCACGTGTTTCGAATCATCTGGAGGTATATTTGTCCTTTGATTTTCGTGGAATATCTGGGCAAAGGCCAGTCGCGCCTCCATGACCATCAATGTCTGATCCGACTCTGAAGTTCACTTAATCTTAATGATGGATCAGAAGGCCTCCCAGCTCGAGGTCAAAATATTCCCGATTCTTTCATGACCCAGCTAGATAAAAATGTCATTTGTTTTTGTTTAGTTCCCTGTGAAGACCTTTGATGATCTAACAAGAGAGCAATTTGAACGCTCGATTTGAAAGTTACGGTTTCTAACATGCGGTCAGTTCAGGTTTAAATACAAACATACACAAGAAAACACAGTCTCTGTTTGGATCTGTCTGTTTGTTTAAATTGTTAACATTGTAAATCAAGCTTCTTAATATAGAAAATATTAAACCCACATAACACACACAAATAAAATATAAATATATTATAACCTCTGATTAACATTTTCTAATTGTATATCATAAATTGGCCTATTTAAATTGTTTACATTGTACACCAAGCTTCACGTCAATTTATAAAAATATGAAACTATATTAATAAAAATTTAACTATAAAATAATAAAAAAAATATATATCTATATTTCTTTTACTGTAACTTTTTAAACCTGTAGTCAACCTTTGAAGAATTAATTTTAATAATTATACTTTGTTAACATTGCAAACCAAGTTTACTATCAGTTTATAAACACATAACAAACATAATGAAAATATAAAATCTGTATTCAACCACTGTAAGATTAACATTACGTAACTATATATTGTGTATATTAGGATGTTGTCTATATATATGTATATAAACAGATTTTAAAAATAGAATTATTATCATTTATTATAATATAATGTATAATATATTTCTAAATAATTTTGAGATGCTTAAAAATATAAAATGTACAAATTCTCTCAATTTCAACCAGGGAGAAAATAAATAAATTTTATATATATACATACTTGAATAGGTCTGAAATGAAAGAAACACACATAATGTCTAAAATATTTACACTGGAATGTTTATTTTTATGACTTAAATACATCTGTCAC
Organism: Enteromius argenteus; assembly: GCA_032357425.1. Taxonomy (NCBI): domain Eukaryota; kingdom Metazoa; phylum Chordata; class Actinopteri; order Cypriniformes; family Cyprinidae; genus Enteromius; species Enteromius argenteus. The sequence continues at coordinate 2,228 of JAUCMR010062984.1, read as the reverse complement.
AACGTCATATTCAAGATGCATCACAAAAAGCAAACAAGTTACATCAGAAACTTCTATGACATGGGACCAACCATCAAAAATACAATACTGAAATATATTATTTGGATCAATAAATGCATAATGCAAAAATATACAGATATGATGCTTCTTAATTGTTTTGGCTTGCATTGTGCACAGTATAAAGGTATCAAGACAAATATACCATATAATTTAACAATAATACCCTCAAACTGGAATACCAGTTGCAAAGAGTTCAATTATTTAACTGGAATACAAGTAAGGTGGAATATGATAAATAATGCCTCATGTCTGTGGGCTTGTGGTGAATGCATACTGAACACACCGGTGTGTCAGAGCAGTGCATTTACCCACAGGATCTGGAGCACCAGCTGACATCTCTGTACATTAACCGGAAGATGAAATCTTTTTTTACAATCCTTCACAGGAGAAACTCCAGTCGCGACATATATATATATATATATATTTGGAAATGAAACATTTTGTGCAAATACCAGTTTCCTTTCTTTTTTTCATAAAAAACACTAAAAACATTAATAAATTGTTGAAACATTGCAACAGACACATTCACAATGTTGCTTGCAAAAGCTGCCCTTTTCATTCAGGAGAAAAAAAAATTCACTCAATTATAGGGCGTACACATGGATAATGTGAATAAATATATACTATATTCACAATGAATCTGTTACGTAATAATCATTGCAAAACGAATGTGGTATAGTTTTACAGAATTAATAATGCATTAACTAAACATACCACCTTTTTGGTTATGTCCTTAGACCATAACTTGCATTTAATTTCAAATATCTATGGCTTTATTGCCAAAATGAGTGCTGTGATGATAATGATTACGCAAGAAGAATAATCCACTTCCAAATCATTAAAATGTATGTTTATATAAGTGGCACAAATTTGCGGTACCTCTGGTCAAAAGTGGTCTGATTCCCAAGAATCCATCTGTCAAACTCTTATTACAATAAAAGTTGTGGGATGCAAATATACTGTATATATTAAAAGTGCAGTGTTTTATCATTCCTTCAACCTGTAAAACTTAAGTGGTTTTCATTTCCTTTCATAACAGTGGGTTACCCAGCATAAATAGGAACAGAAACAAACAAATTACAACGAATCTTCGAATGTGAACAAACACACGCCACAAACCACCATCACCATCGCACAACTCAAGGTATTTTTCAATGAAACACATTCTGTGGAACAAATGTAGCGCACTCAGCTCTTAGAACTACTTACCAGCTTTTTCATTCCAAAAGGGCTCGTGTTTGGTAACAGGGTCTGTAGTAACGGGACCATTTTTCATTCATCCAGTTTTTCTGAACACTGAAATGCAATCTATTAGAAACAGATGTAGCGTAAAGTGGATGATGCCACTTTATACATCAATAGTAAGAGCAAACATAACTAAATGGGCAGTGAAATTAGCAGATACATCGATCTTTCATAGCAAGTAAACACATAAACTGAATTTCAACCGACCCTCAAATCACCTAAATCCACTCTTCACCTAAAAACACTACAACAGAGCCCAACAGCATGTTTCCAGATGTAAAAATCCCATTCATTTTCTCCACAGAGAACTTGATTTTTTTACTAATAACCATTAAACCTTTCATAACAGACTAAACAGAAGTTATATCAGTTAATTTAGATATGTTCATATATATATATTTAAATCAATGTTACAAGTCTGTGTATGTAGGTGGGTAGATAGATAGATAAATGCATTATATACACTCTCTCTCTCTCTCTCACGCACACACACATACATAATAATTGTGCATCCAAAATAGGTTTTCCTTTACATAACAAATTTAAGTGTACTGTTTATATTTATTATGTACATATAAATATATATATATGCATGCATATATTATATTTAAGAAAAATATGTTGTTTATACATTAAATATATTATATATAAATTTAATGAATATAAATATATACAAATACATTTAAATGTATATATATATATACCTAATATATACTGCATATGTGTGTATTTATATATACCTAAATATACAAAGTACACACACACATATATTATGTGAACAAAAACATTTAATTTGGATGTTATTAATCATGATTAATCATTTGACAGCACTGATATATATATATATATATATATATATATATATATATATATATAATATAAATAAATATACACACACACACACACACACAGAAAAATTTTGT
>JAUCMR010062967.1:0-17583 GCA_032357425.1 Enteromius argenteus | reverse complement strand
TAAACATAACTGATAAGAAATGCAATGCAGGGAAATTTAGGGACGGTCAGTTTATGGTTTTACCGTGTAAATTTTACAGGAAGTTACCATTTAACAGGTTTTTACCGTAGCATTTACACAGTTTTTTACCATTAAAATCACGTAATTTACTAACTGTTAATAAGCATTAAATTAAGAATGTATTGAGGGAAAAGTCGTTGTTAATAGTTAACAAGTGTTACCTATTCTAAAATGTTACCAAAATGTTTATTATTATTATTTAGTTATGTGAATTTTAAGGGGAAGATTGCTTTTTGGGGGATGTTCTCTAAATGTTCTGAAAGAAGATCCAACTAAAATGTTTCGGGAATAAAACATTCCATGAATGATGTGAATAACCTTTTTGTGCTTATGTTTTGAGAACGTTAGTAAAGACCGTTGCCAGAACCTAAAGCTGAAGTCTGATTAGCTAGGAAGGTGCATCTCAAATTATTTTACTTGTAAAATTATGATCAGTTGATATTATCTGTCTCACTTTACTTGCAGATGTCAACTATTCAAATATCAGAACAGAGATCGACATCATGAAAGAGCTGCATCACGAGCGCTTGCTGAAGCTCTATGCTGTGTGTACCAATAGTAAGCCCATGTGGTTAGTCACAGAGCTCATGAAAAATGGCAGTTTAAAGGAATTTCTCATCAGTAAGTCAAGTATATATTAACTCACATGCAAATAAAAACATTTACAGTAGATACCCTTAATATTAGCTGATGCATTACTTTTGACAGACAAACTAAAGTTTAAGAAGTGAGTTTTTTTTTCAGGCCACAGAGAGAAACAAGACCTGGACTTTTCACTCATGATGGATTTTGCCGTGCAGGTAACTTGATTTCCTTGTGTTTAATTCATACGGCCAGCTTTGTTTCAGTCTTAAAAACAATTAAACTCAACATGAAACTTCCATAATCTGATGCATTTGTTTTAAAGAAAAAGGAAAAATCAATGGTGGGAAACTCTTAAGACAGATTTTTTTTTTTTTAACCATAATATATGATCCCTTTTATTAAAAAATGAGAGTGACTGGAAAAGTATTTTACTGAAAATTTCAGAGCAGGGTTATTTTTAACAGAACTGTTGAAAATATAAATATTTTTTATAGAATAACATGCACTGTTGAATCACTGTTAATGCATTATCTCCAAGTATGCAATTCATACATTGATTTCTCTGAAAAGGCTCGTTTTATTGCTCTGTTAGTGTAAGAGGCCTGACACAGCAACATTGACATTAGCATTAGCAAGACAGGTGGTATGTTCATTATTTTTTGCAATTGCATTCGGTGCTGCTGTCATGCAAGATCTGCTGCTTCTCAATATTCAAATTGATGCTTCCTCATTTCCTCGCTCCACCGTCCTCCAGCCTGTGACCCGGAAATCGATCATCATGAAGGACATATCAATTTTCCAAATGCACTCGAGGCAATGAGGAACGTGGAAAGTGTAAACCTACTATGTGGTGTTCAGACACATTACAGATGCATAAAACGCCTCATTCACATCCAGCACAACAGTTAGGTTTATATGCTAAAACATTTATATACTTAAGCAGTGCATCTTGCATTGTTTACACTGATTTAGGGATCACACTGTCCAATCAAATAGACTTTTTAGTTGATACTTAACCAAGGCCTTAAATTTATTTAAAAGACCCCAAAGGTCTTTTTGAATGAATGAAATAAATAAACGATTTTGGATTTAGAAAATGGTAAAATAATAAGAATTTCTTATAATGTAGCCTATTTAAACTGTTTGAAAATAATATATAGGTCTATACTCCAGAGTTGGGTGAGATGCAGTAACATATGAAAATGCTCATCTTCTTGTCACATTGAAATATGAAGAGTGGAGGAACCCGGAAAATAAAGCCTATGGTTAGCATAACTTGATGGAACTTTTTGTTACAACGTTTTGTTGTATAATGTAAATTACACTCATCCATATCAAAAACACAAATTTTGAAGCAGTTATGTTCAGTTTTGAAAATGTATGTAACTAGATGAGAACGCCTGGGTAATCGAGTAGTTTGTATTATTTTATATTACTGTTGGACGTTTAACATTATTATAGAAAAACATTTGTCAAATATTTACCATTAGGTTACTTAGGCATAGGCTACATCTTACCTTGCACTCCTTGATTGTTAAAAACTGAAGCTTATCCAGTATGTCCATCGACCTATTTTTATGTGCATTTTTTGAATATCACATAAAAAAAGCTGGATGTAAACGCTAAGATGCACATAAAATCTAAAAATGTGCCGAAAAAAACTTATTCACGCAATTGAGCAACGACAAACTTTTTATCCGATAAGAAAAATGCGCGTGAACTACAAAGTTAACCAATTTATGAGAAAGGTCATTTGACTTTGTACGATGGGACGAGATAAATTTGACTAACCAGCTTACCTATCTCATTGCACAGCATCTGAAATGTTTTGTCCTCCTGAAATGAACGTAGTCTGTTATAGGCTGTTTCTGAATAATCTTACATGCCTGCATTCACAATCACCCTTTAGTGATCACATTTATTGTGTTTCGTCTGCTTGCTCTGAAAAGTTTTATATTCAGTGACTTCACTTACTTTTCTTAGTGATATTTAATTCCAGTGTGTCAGGAAGTGACGATTTTGCTCTCTTTGACTTGCAGATGGAAAAGGTGCTTAATTCACAAATGTTTATGCAATATTCAGCTTTTGGACACAAAATTAAATTTGCATCTTCGGATGGAAATGTACTGTATTGATGAGCACTGAGGCATAAAAGTCTAAAAATAGAACATACTCCACTACGCCTTTTGCTAAACAATCTCATACCAGATTTCTTTCTTCTTGCTTTTGTAGATTACAGAAGGAATGATGTACATTGAGAATAAAATAGTTCACCGTGATCTAAGAGCAGAGAACATTCTGCTTACCGACATGCAATGCTGCAAAATAGCTGATTTTGGACTCGCTGAAATTAGTCTCACTGGAAGCCACAGAATTTCATCAGGTGAGACAGGCTCTTTGATATGTTCAAGCAAACATGACGCATATGACATGCACAAAGTGCATATGACAGTTCTCATCTATCTGCAGAAATAAAGGTCCCAGTGAAATGGATGGCCCCTGAGATATTTGACAACGAGGCTTACACGAGCAAGAGCGACGTCTGGTCTTTCGGCATCCTTTTAACTGAAATCGTGACATATGGAGAAGACCCGTACCCTGGTAAATACATTGCACCACCCTAAACATGACACATGTGGGTTTAGGATTGCATCTCACTCAACTCTGGTGCATTTCATTCTTCCACAATCTCAGGTATGGACAAAATGATGTGCGTTCGGTCCATTCAGAGAGGAGAGAGGATGGAGAGACCGGCCGGCTGCCCCAAAGAGCTCTACGACATTATGCTGCTGTGCTGGAGGTCAAACCCTGAGGAGAGACCAACATTTACGGAGCTACGAGAGAAGCTGTTGGCTCTCATAAATGAGCCTGATTCTGAACTGGAGTAGATACTGTAGAAATGAGAACGCTGTGACACTTTTGAGCTTAGATTATACATATCCAACCCATATACAATCACTTATAGTTTACAGAGGTAACAGGACATATCTACTGAAATTAATGCAATATGGGTGATTCTCATGAAAATGCAAACAAAATTATTAAAAGTATTACTTTATATGCCTTGTTTTTTTGTTTGTTTAGATTTTAATTCAGAAAAGCATAAATCTATCTAAAATATAAATATCTATTAAAATATACCTAAAGTGATATAATGCAACAATAATTTGGAGCTGCTTTACTGTCATAGGGGGAAACTAGCCTTAAACAGAGGATTAATTTTCTTTAGGCGAAATTGTCAAATAAATTAATATATATTGATTTTGGCATTACATGTGACATGTTCTTGACAGGTTTCATGAGATTCATCCATATGCAAACTGTGACATAAATCTCTCAAACATGTGATTATGAATGACTATTACTAGTTTTGCTAATCAGTATTACTAAAGGTGATTATGAAGTTTCCTGGTTTTCAAAAAGCTGTTTTAAGATTCCCTGGTAAGCAGGAAATATTGCATTGTTGACTGACATTTTGTGATCAAAGCTGCTGAACTTAAAAATGCTGGATGTCTTGACCCCAATGTAGAAACATCATGTCATGTGAACTTTCGACATTTGGCGATAGCAAAGCCTTTACAAATGAATGTTTCATTTTGAACCTTTTATGTGAACAGAGCATTTATCTTCTATGACCTGATAAAGAACATAATGCTGCTACTGCTGTAAGTGCACTTTTTTAAGGCAGGTTTCCTTCTTCCTTCTGAAAACATTTCAGAGGACTTTTACATTACTAAAATGTTTTAACAGCCCTAAAATACTTGTCTTGGAAAAACAACCAAACAGCAAATACTTTACATTATCTTTACCGTACAAGGCAATTTTTTTTATTATTGTGAATTACACACTGCCGGACAAAATTTTTTAATAATTAGAATTCTTTAATATTTTTGAAAGAACTCTCTTATGCTGACCAAGGCTGCATTTAAAAGATTAAAAATCTAGTAAATATTGTTACATATTTTTACAATTTAAAAGAACCATTTTCTGTTTTTAATATATTATAAAATGTAACTTATTTCCTGTGATGCAAAGCTGAAATTTGAGCATCAGTCTTCAGTGTCATATGATCCAGAAATCACCCTAATATGCTTCCCCATCACAGGAATAAGTCACATTTCAATATATAAAATAGGCAAAATTATAAATAGTTAATTCTGTATTTCTGATCAAATAAACATGCATGAAAGCATGAGAAACTAATTCTAAAACATTTCAGAAATCTAAATTATTTCAAACTTGTATTAGTTAACTGTAAGATTGACACTTTAATGGATATCAAGACTCATCTAAACCATTGTTTCAAACAGCACATGGCAGTGTGTTACATTGAGTTACATTGGAAGTAAAAGGGATAAACACATAATTTTATTCAAACTAGCATAAACTATGTGAGATTAAAGGTCTTCTGTACAAGGTCCAGGCTTGTGTGACCATCTATGCACCCTGCTGAACTACATTTACACACCATTGACTAATAGCTGTGCTAGATTAATGACTGATGCAAGTCAACCTCAATCCTCTCACCCTGCTAAAGATACTCCCAATGCAAAGGCAATGAGATTAGAATGACGCAATAACTATTCAAGCTGCTGAACTCAAAACTCTGCTGCGGTTATTCATGCTTGAGTGTGTTCCTGACTATATCACTGAATACATAAAGAACAAATAACAACCACAACAACAAAAAATTGTTTAACAAAGAGCAATATGAAGCAAAAAACAAAAAACAAAAAGGTAATGGTACTTACCTGTGCACTTGTAAAAAAGTCTGCATCCAAAAATATGGCACAACTCTTTCAGGTTAAAAATGCTGTGGCAGAGCATTGATACAAAGATACCTGAAGTCAGATTGTCAGATACCTGAAACAACAATCTTCTAACGCTAAATATGTGCTGACCTGTTAAGAAAACAGTGACACTGTCAGAGTTGAGCATTTATTACTGTAAATGTTACAGTACAATAGCAACATACAACAAACCCGGATCCAGGATGGTTTAAATACCACAAATGGTGTGATCTTCTATTATGTAAAATGTGGCATCAAGCACCACTTAGCAGCATCAGAAATCCTTGCAACTTCAGAAATTAATACAACATAGTTAAGTGAGTCGTATTGAAATATACAGTCATGGCAAAAAGTTGCTGCTAAACTGAGCATTTGAGTAATACCTCTTAATTACATCATACTGTATCTGCAGTTATGTATTTAGAAATATAATTTTGCCATTTAGCATATAAACTAGAAGCAATGCAATGATACCTTGGTTAAGTTTGGGGCAAACAATGCATGTATATAATAATACTTGTAACATCCAGAACCCTGAGAATTCAGTGTTTATCGATAAAATGTATACGAGTGTGTGACTGTGATACAGTATATGAATCCATGAGTAAACCATTTGTAGTTTTAACATAACGCCTTGACTACATGGAAATATACAGAATTGTACAATATACAGTTTTGAAATATCTTAAAAGTTTCATCTAAAGTAACATTAGTAATAAAGTGCTTTATATGAGGGAATTTCAAATGATTACAATTCTTCATTGTTCATCATAAGATCATTGTCCTTTCTTTTGTTTACTGGCCCTGTTGTTTATTTTAGGAGACACTTGCCATTCAGACAAACCATTGCACATGCCCTTTTTGTTTTCGTGTGGCTCTTTGTACGGTGGTTGTTTAGTAATCACAACCACGCTGTCTCCTTGACTTTCGACACTCTCCATGAAACTCTGAAGATCTTTGAGTTTAGCTGTCTGATTCATGCAGCTCTTCTCGGAACCTGGTTGAGACTCCACTGACGTTCTCGTGACCTGCTTCTCTAGTGTGCTCTCACTTTCATCAACAGCTTCATCAGATTTTTCTTTCTCAGAATCTTCCTCAACAGGGCTACATTTGTCCGATTCATTTTCTGTGTCTTCTTTGACCTCCTTGGAGCTTTCTTCAGGCCGGTCCTCTTCCTGTCCTGTGTCTGATGTCCCATCTTCACTGGCATCATCCTCTGCAGATCCATCTTGGTTTACATCAGTATTCTTCTCACTGCTAGACTCATCATTGGGAGTTTCATCTGACTTTTCACCTTCAGTAGGTGTATCGTCTTTATTTGATTTAGAATCCCCTCCATCTTCTACAGACTTGTCTTCAATACTCTCTTTCCCAGTCTCAGTTTCTGCTTCCCTGTCATCTGATTCGATTCCCTCACCAGTTTCTGTCATCTCATCCTCTTTTTCCGCCTCCACAGCCATATCACTATTTTCTGCACTTGCTGCATCTCCATTGGGACTGTCTTTCTTCTCACAGTCCTCTTCTGTATTTTTTTCAGTCTCGTCCTCAACCATTTCTACTTCCTCTTCCTCCGCATCATCTGTCTTTTCTTTTAAATCCTTGCATGTTTCATTTTCCTCCTGCTCTTCACCAAAATCTCTTTCGCCATTTGCTTCCTCTTTATTTGGATCTCTTGTCTCAGAGTCTACATCTTGGAGGTTTTCTGCATTTTTGCTTTCATCTGCTGTATTGACAACATCGTCTGGCTCTAGATCTCCCGATTCAAACGTATGGTCTCTAGCATTGTCATTGGCTTCCTCTACCTCTTCTTGAACAACTTCTAAGTTGTTCTCTTCTTTCTCGACTCCACAAGTCAAGCCGGCTGCATCATCTTCCTCAGTTTTTGGTCCTGTAGGTTGGATTGGATCCTTTTTCATTTGCAAAATTTTCCGCAGATCAAATTCCATCATAACTGGAGCCAAACTCAAAGCCTGAGCTTGCTGGACTGCTCTGGATGCCATCTTCTTTTTCATGCATGCATCACATGGGCAGTACTCATCATCACTTCGCTGATCACTGTATTCGGTTCCTGACGCAGTATAATTTTCGTCACTCCTTGACAAGATGGACTTATTGCGCATGACCCGAAGACGCTTACGTCGCTGCTCAGTCTGGACCGTAGACTCTCTCGATAGAGTATTTCCGGGAGGTCTTGGACATCTGCCAGCCCGGCTTTGGATTTTTTGCAGTTCCCGGTTAATACTGGATTGAATCCGTTTGTGTACTTCCTCTTTCAGCTCACTTATCATCTTATCAAGCATCTCATTGTCATCCAAATCCCACCTCACTTTAAACTCTGCCATGGCGTCTGCGTAATGTAACATGAACTGCTTTTCTAGCTTTTTTAATAAGCTCAGCACCCAAACAGGATCTGGGTCTTGTGAAACTCTTTTAGTAAGCGGAGCTCTCTGAACAGACGGTGGAGTTTCTGAGCTTGTATTTTCTTGAGACTTCATAGTATTACTCTCATTCCCAGAGCTCTTGTAAGAGGTCGTTAGTGGTGTTTGATCCGATTCATTCCTATTATCGCTGCTTTCAGCATCATCTTCTTGCAATGCACTATTTTCTTGTTCATCTTCCAGTTGTGTGTTTGCTGGACTACCCTGGACTCGCTCTGCAATGTCTGGAGTTACTGGATCTGAGGGGACTTTGGATGAATCTAAATATTTGCATGCTTGAGCTGTAGACTTTACCTGGTCTTCTTCATCTTTATCTTGCAGTGAGCCTTCGCCTTCGGCAATTGGTGGTATTGTGTCCTGTACAGTCTCTGTTTTTTCTGATATGCCATTCATGCTACCTTTAACAGAGCCGGCAGAGCCACTGCTAACATCAACCCCAGATGAAGAGTGTGGGTTAAATTCATCTTCAGCAGAGGGGTGTTCCTTCATGTTCTGGCTTTTCTGCTCATCCTCAGAGTGCTTTTGGAGCCAGAGTGACTGTAGGATCATCATGACTTCATTATATTTTTGATGCTTTTCACTTTTAGAGTCTGAGTCAATCAATTGTAAGTTTGCAAGGCAGTCCAACAACCCTTGAGCAGACTGGCTTAATTTTCTCCCATATACAGGGGAGACCTCAGGTAAACTACTGGATCTGTCTAGTTTTGGACCCAGTAAAACCTTCATGACCTGAACCGAAGAATGATGTTGCTTTTGTAAGCTGTCTTGTTTCGTTAATGCTGTGGGGTTGGAATCTATTGGGCTTACTTCCAGTTGCGCTCTTTCGTCGCACAACTCTGCCTCATCACAAATGTCACCAGCCTCCTGCTGAATAGGATTCTCTCCTGCTTGATCATCATGAGGTTTCTCAATCTCTATTATGCTTTCTGGTGCCTCAACTTTGTCTCTTTGAGAAGTGTCCTCACCACCTTCAGTCCAGGTCATTTCTTCAGTGAGTTCGACATCCATTTCATAAACATGGCCATCAATGGGAATGTTCCTAAGCCAGTCATTCACAACTTCTGTAGGGGAAGCGTTCGGTAAGCATGACGGCATCAGCTCCTTGTTGTTGCACTCCGATGAGATGCTGACTTTGCTGTGTTTGCTCCTGCTGCTTTTTTGGCTTTTATTTTCTACCTTGTCAACATTTTTGCTGGAGGCAACTGACTTTGATCCTCTGCTGACTGGTCTTGCATTGCCCATAATCTCTTTTAAAAGATCTGCTGCTGAAAGTGCCCGAGATAAAACACTGTCACTTGAGGAACCAGGATGCTTGAATGATGCTTTATTCTTGTTTGGCATCTCTTGTGGTAGACTTATACAATTCTGGGAAATTTCAGACATCCCTGCTGAATTTGGCCTGGATGCATAATTTTTCATAGATCTTCTGTCTGATGTGGATGACTTAACCGTGGTACCATCATTGTCTCCATTATATTTTATATTCAGCCCATTTATTTCTGAACACTGGGAAGAACATTTAGATCTTTTACCTTTAGATCTATCACTCTCTTTAGTACTGTGCCCATTTTTGGACTTCACCGAATGCTCAGATGTTTTTGAAGAGCTTAAATGGTCACTTTCTGGCACAGCTTTTCCAGAGGTTCTCTCACTTTGGTCAGGTTTTGAAGATGCTTCATTCATTTCTGCATGGTTGATGTTGTTGACAGCTTCACAGTCTTTGTTCTTCATAGCTGTATTTTTAGCACTTCCCTGTGAAACTCTCGAGGGTGACTTACTTCGTGAAGATGACAGTGACAAAGTGGAGGGCACTCTGATATTGTTTTCATTTAACTGGATTCCTGGCTTGCTTTTCTTGAGTTCTGCTGACATTATACTTTCAGCTGAGACAGGAGAAACAGCTTGAACAGGAGTCTTACAGTTCTTGTGATGGGATCTTTTGGATTTGTCTGAAATTGCAGAGCTCATAGATATTTCTGTTCTTGGCCTTTCCTCTCCATTTATGATTCCTAACTTGTGTCTAGCTTCCTCTGTGGTGACTGACATGCCACTAGTTGATCGTTCATCAAAGTCATCACCCTTGTGCTCTTCTCCTAGTCCAAGAGAAACAGATGCTGTTGATGTAGGACTTAGAGGTTCATCAAACTGGTTGCCTGCAGACTTAATGTTATTTATAAGAGATTTATCTGAGAGCTTCGATTTTCCTGACAAGCTCTCAGATTCATCTTTGGCATCATCTTTCAGCATCTCAGTCTTTGTTTCTCTCAAATTACCACTTGAGGAGTTGAGACAATGACAAGTACTGGATCTTTGGGATTGTGAAGATACTTTAGAGCTTACTGACATCCCACTTGGAGCTCTGCTCTCGGTTTTTTTAATTTCAGTGTTGTGTGTTGATCTAGGAGAGGGAGACCTCTTTGTCCTAGGAGATGGGGACCTCTTTGACCTAGGCAATAGAGAGGTCACAGTTAAGGCATTCTGTGTCATGTTCTTGCCATTCTCAACTTCCTGAGATGCAATGCTCTTTGCTGTGGATTTGACAGACCTTTCAGAGCAGGCATTAGACTTTTCTGAGGTCTGAGACATTGCGCTGGTGGCTCTATTTGACACACCTTCCGGAGTTGCACATTCATTAGTTGTTCTATTAATTGGTTCTGAGGTAACTTTGGTTTCTGGAACATTGTGGTTTGATTTGCGGGACCTACAAGATCCTTTAGGCACGACATCAACAGACATCGCACTGGGAACCCTTTCCTTAGATTTAGACCCTGCATCTGAATTTTTTGAGGATGCATGTGACTTCATAGATATTTTGGAGCAGTTGGACAGTGGACTGCACAGTCTCCCATCAGTGCTTACCTCAGTTTCCGGCTCACACTGAACATCAGGAGCGCTGGCATTTTGAGTGGCCTCTTCTTGTAAGTCGCAACAAGATTTGACAGACTTAGTTGTTTGCTGTGATGCATGTGACGGATGTTCAGAAGATCGGTTTGATTTATTTGACATGGCACTAGCTGATCTCACTTCTTCAGGAAACTCTGTGTCTTGCCCACAATGATTATCTGTTGCACTATGACTCTGAGTAGCAGCATTTTCTGATACATCACCCTGAGAACTAAATAAGTTTGATGGCACTTCCTCTAAATCATTTGGACTAGGCGTTTTAGCATTCTCTGAATGTTGAGACTTTGATTTGTGGGATGTCCTCGATGCAGCTGATAAATGTGAATGGGCTGACACTGGGCTGACAGCTCTTTCTTGGCTTTTTTCTTCAGCTTTATCCATTTCCAAGGCTGGTGTGGGCTCTCTCTCTGAAACAATGCAGTCTGACCCAACTGACCTTGCTGGTGTGGCACTTTTGGTTGTTTCTTTAACACTTTCTGCTTCATCATGTTCAGATTTTGATGATTTCCCAACAGAACACATTTCATGTGCAGAGCAGTTGGATTTTTTTGAGATTTTTGAAGTAGAAGAGGTATTTGAATTTTTAGACAGCACAGACTCAGAGCATTCCCGAGTGGCTTCCCCTTCTGCATTATTATTAATTGGTTCAGAGTTTTCATGAGCATTTGAAGTGGATGCAGCAGATTTGTTTGGCTTCAACACTATGGAATCAGCTTTCTCTGCTTCACTCCCCTCTGGATTCCCATTAAATCTTTTATGCTCACAGCATGAACATCCACCAGACTTGCCAGATCGTTTCGACACACCTGATGTGGCACTTAAAGATCTGTTTGCAGCATCTTCATCACATATCTCCAGAGCATTAGATGCATTGGATCCAGGGGTGTTTGCTTGACCTCTAGATATACAAGATGCTTGGCTATGTCTGGAACTTGTACTACAAGCTCCTCCCTCAGGCCTGTGCCCCCTACTAGATGCAACTGATCTTGGGGTTATGGCTCCACAGTGACAAGGATGTGATCTGGAGGACACTTTTGACATCGGAGATGTCGTACTCATCCCATCTGGCTCTGCTGGCGCTGCAAAAGTGGTTTTATACTTCTTGAGCTTAAGTGAGTGAACAGCACTGCTTGATTCTTTACTTGGAGGTCTCGGGGACAAATAAGATGTTGGTGAAGACTGGTAGCCACAACAATGAACACATTTGAGTTGAGTATCATTCTCAAGATGGTCACTTTGAGACCAGTGTGATGCTCTTGAGACGCTTGGAGGCAGGTCATCATAATCATCATCCTGATCTTCCTTTAAAGACTCGAGCACTTTGGACGTGTTGCTGACTGCAGACACCGGACGCTCTTCCATGACCTTAATGACCTCACAATGTGGAGTAGGAGGGATTTTAGGATCCATATGAGAATATTTACTTTTAGCATGACTCTCACAGTCTTTCTCACAAGATCTCTTGCTCTTTGACGTGACGCCGGAAGATGATACTTCACTTCGATTGCAGCAACGACTCATTGCACAGTATTCTACTCTAGCGTCTCCTTCCTCCATTGTCTGCTGAAAGCACGAGGCCTTTTCCACCACATGCTCAGTGTACTCGCCACTGGAACCAGAAATTGTGCGCGTACTATCAACCGATGACTTTTTATGCACAACTTTGTGAGACGATGCACTGGAACTAGGCGATTTACAGGCCCCTGGTTCTTTGTGCATGGGGTTTTTCCAGATGTCGTACTCTTGGCAGTGATTGCAACAGTTTTGACAAAGCGTTTCCTCGATATGCTTCTGATGCAGCTTTGTTGCAAAGGCTTCATCAGTCTCTGATGCAGATATGGAGTCTGGGTCTGAAAACTCAGCTTTAGCTTGAAGATAATCTGCATCTTTCACAGAGCCAGAGTTGTTCACTTGCACTGATGACTTCTTGATCTCGGTGGACCACTGAAGAGTCTCGTTATTGAACAGCCGGAAGCGGACCTTCATCTCCACAGAAAGGCTGCCGTCTTTGTTTACAAGCACTCTTTTCTCAATGTCATCATTTACTACAACTTCTTTAACATAAGGACAGTTGCTGACGCAACCAGACTGTCCAGGTGTAATGCATAATCCATTCTGATATGACTTTTCTGAAGAAAGAGAGAATCTTGTAGATCTATTACTGGAGTCTGATCGTGGATGGATAATGCTTTTCTTTGTCTCCAAGCCAAAGTTAACTGTTAAAACAAAATCATAAAAAATAGATATATAATTTCACCAAGCATAATAACATATTTTCAATATGCAAACAACAAATTTTAAAGAGGCTCTTGATTCACCAACCCCTAGAATACATTAACTGCATGCGAGTTGGTGGTAAATTGTTGTTTCATCTTCAGTCTATTATTAGAGGCATGTGGGTTGGGTAGATGGTTAGTTAATCACTATAATGACTCACCTCAAACAAATGAATGTAAATGGTAGTTAACTTGGTGTGTAAACAATAAAAGAAAATATTTACCATTCTTTTTGCTTTCTTGCCCTTCACTGCAGATACTGGAGTGAGACCTTGTGCCCATTCCTGGAAGCTTTTCATCTGAGAGCTTCTTCAAGCTTTCCATGATCAGTGGCCTGAAGGGCTCTCGACCCACACAGACCAGCACACTAGGACACTGCATCAGACTCTGAATACTGTCAATCTATGGAGAACAGTGAACAAACATAGCACAAAAGTCATATAACATGTCAAACACAGTCAGAGATAAAAACGTTTAACATCAAACCTTTTAACAACATCCTGACTATAATGTAACCTCATAATTGACTGATTTAAAACGCTTAACAGGGTAGCACTAACAGATATATTTTAGCACTGAGAACCCCTGAATCATCAAAACTCAAACATAATGGTTTGCCGTTATCAGCATATTAATTTATGTAGAGTGAATTTAGGTAAATTGGGCCACCTTTTATCTTTGAGAGGACTGGATAAAAATGGTTCAATGATTCTGAATTATCCTTAAATATGTAAATCCACTAATTAAACACGAAATATAGATTTTACAGTATTTAAAGAAGTACAGTTGTTCAAGAATTCGTAATTCAGGCATCATGTACTCAACCTTGTGATATTTCTTCAAATGACTTACATGGACCACAAAAAAGATATATTCAACAGAATGATCTTTCCCATACTAAGAAAACATTGCATGCTGTTGAATTTTTAAAATGAACAAAAAACACATAATATTTGTTATTTACCAAAAAAATCTTGCCAAATAGTGCATGCACAGACAACATTTGGTTATGAGATACGCAGCAATCAGTAGCAATCAGTGTTTTTGTTTACAAATACTGAAAATTTACATGCATAAACATTTTAGAGCGCTGGTTTTTGAGTTTTGAATTATACAAATTCTTACAAAAATCATAAAAATATTTTTATGGTGCTGATTGGTTCATACTCCATACATATTGGGAATAATATAAGGGTGAGATAAGGTTTCATTTTGGGAGGTGAACCATCTCTTTAAGGTACATATTAGATTAGTAGCTAGCACAGCTATTTTCCCAGAGCCTTTAGCTCTGTCCTGACCTAACACCTGCCTCCTGAAATACTTGACCCAGCTAATTAAAGAATGGTTGAAGAAATGAAATCCTCCCTGACCTTACGTCCCTCCAGAGTGTAGAGTTTCTTGACATGACACTGCATGAGTTCAGAAATCTCGTCCATAAAGACGCGAAGACTCCGAGCGGTACGTCTGCTCAGAATGATGGATCGCCTTACAGTAGGGTCATTGTTTTTTACCAGAACAATCCTTTTGGGGTGCCGATGGTGGTGCTGATGTCCCGAGGGTGGCTCCTCGGGTCGGGAGGGCTTGCGGCGAGGGTTATGCGGGTGACTGTGGTGGTGCCAGACCACCTGCTTCTTTCCTGCAGCTTCCATGTTGATTGGCTTAACATAGCGGCGGTCAGAGCACAGGTAACAACCTCCGTCCTCTAACTGCTCTAAATGTTTAATGCTGTGGATCCCTCTGGGGGTCGTGATGGTACGCACACCAAAAGGCAGAGGAACCTTTTGGGAAAGGTCATCCAACAAGGCATCAAAGCACCTGAAGCTGCGCTTATGGACGGCCATCTTGACGCCTTTGAACTGAGCGTCGCCACTCATATAGAAGGTAATTCTCTTGGCTGGGCTGGCTGCAGTCACGCTGGAGCCAAAGGACGATGCTGGAGGATAAGGATACTGATGAGGATCATTCTGAAAGTGGGTTTTGGCATCGAAAGAGCCTTGGGTCGTCCTCTGCATCTCTCCTCCACGTCAATTCAAGCTGCGGAGAAAAGTTTGGAAATGTGAACGCCATTGAAACTCACAATCAACACAGATTTCAAAACACAGAAACAATCTTCATAAAATATGAATTTACAAAGAAATTACATTATATAGAGACTCCCTCAGAAGAATACTGTAATCAAAACTCATCAAATTCTCCTAAAATCCTATCATCTGCCAATCTATATTCATTTCTTTGCATTTCACAGTTTTCTCCATATTTATTTCTGCTAATTCTGACAAAGTGAATCAACGAAACATAATTGAGATCTCCAAGCCTCGTCTTATGAACAAACAACCCTGAAAAATATTTTCTCCTAGGAACAGAACATTAAGATTAAGTTTTAAACATGTCAGGTAACTCAAGCTTAGACAGATATTAAGCCTTCAAACTCTCAATCAAAGATATAGTTTCTAAATTATCATTACTTGATCATTTAATTAGATTTAACGAGAGTTTGAAAAACATATACATACAAAACTTATGTTACAAATGTCTCTGAAGTTCATACTGATGAGTACCATGGTACTGTATTGGCATATTCACAGTAAATAATGGCATTGACATGGTACACCAAAGTACTTCAAACAACACAACGTACTACAGAAAACACAGATATTGTGATGAAAACTGCCATCTTACCAGCTTTTCAGAGTACATGCACTATACTACATTACATGCCATTTAAATGTGCAAGCAACTACGAAACCAGGCCGTCGTCCAGAGATTAATCTCATGCACTTCAGGAAACAATTACTAGTTTAAATTGCATTTAGTTCTTAGTCCTTAATAGGCACTTTAATCTAACATTTTAAAAGAAGTTCAAGAGGATGATCTCTGAGCAAAATTAATTTGTTTTTAACTGAGACAAGTTGTTTTTCTTAGAATCAGATTTTTGTAACACTTTACAATAAGGTTCATTAGTTAACAACATTAGTTAAAATATACTAAGAATGAACAATACTTCTACAGCATCTATTAATCTTAGTTAAAGTTAATTAAGCATTTACTAATGCATTATTAAAATCACAATTTGTGTTTGTTAACATTAGTTAACGCACTGGGAACTAACATGAATAAACAATGAAAAACTGTATTTTCAGTAACTAACTTTAACAAAGATTAATAAATAGCTTAATAAATGCATTGTTCATTGTTTGTTCATGTTAGTTAATACATTAACTAAAATAACTAACTAATTGTTAACACATTACACTTTATTGTAAAGCATTACCCAGATTTCTTATGAGATTTTGAAAAGTAAGATACACAAAATAATTTCATGACAGTCCAAAATGAATAAAATTACATAGTGTGTCTTGAAATGTTCTAATTTTATTTGTATAAAATTGAAATAATCCATATTTGACCACAAAAGCACTGAACAAGTTTTCACTGAACATTTCGCTTTATGAATAATTAAACAATTTTGGTCTTACAAATACAATAGCATTATTTTAGCAGTATCACAGCTCAATATAAAAACAACAGTATAAAAAATATCTATAATATAAACAACATACTTACGTTTACAGAATACATAATTATATCTGATGCAAAAAAAAATGTGAAAAAGAAATAAAATCTGACTATACAGAGCACTGTTCCAGGCAGCATTCAAGCACACGAATGCTGCAGGGACGCAAGTTCACAAGCCCTCCCACAAACAGTCTGACCACTAATCAGGGCCTTTGGTGGCTAAGGATAGAACGAAAAGCTTCTTTAATCATCTTGAGATTTTACTGAACTCTAGGGAAGCGTTAGACACATGACAGCGACACCAGGATTGCATAAACAGAGCTGCGCAGCGCTACGAGACGTCTGCTTTCTGACCCCTGATGACAGGCTGCTTTGTGTATATTCTACAAACATGTCACTGAAACAATGATGCACCAACCACACACACTGAAAATACACTTGCTGTCAAACACACTCCAGTTCTCTAAAGCCACATTCTGTGGGTCCCCATATAGTATATATAGTATACCCTTTATTTTTATTTTTTTACATACATACAGTCGACTCATGTAAAGCAATATATAAACAGAGGTGGCTAGAGTTACCAAAAAACTGTACACAAGTAAAAGCAAAAGTAATAGTCTGAATAGTTACTTGAGTAAGAGTAAAAAAGTATCGGATAAAGATTACTTTAAAAGTTCCTTTGGATCATATACTGAATGTCTATAGTCTATTTTTTTATTTAGACATATAGTAAAATAATAATATATAGTAAAAACAGTATTAAAATTGTTATATATATTATATACACACACACACACACTAGAAAATCATAATTATCATGTTGATTATTCCCTTGAAAATGTAATTGTGTGATAATGGAGACGGAGGCGTGCGGATCCATACGCAGCATTTATTTAGAGCAAGGTCGTACAGGCAGGGTCAGAACGAACAAACAGGTACAATAGAGGCTAGGCTGAATCAGAGTCGAAAAACAAGGCAATGGTCAGGGTTGGCAGCGAACAATCACAAGGT
>JAUCMR010062868.1:0-17600 GCA_032357425.1 Enteromius argenteus | reverse complement strand
ATATATATATATGACATAATAGTAAAACAACAATCATTTTTAATAAATAACAGAAAAATATTCATAATTATTATGCATTGTCTTTTATTTTATTATTATTTTAGCTTTTTTTATTTATTTATTTTTTAAGTAATATACATGTACATAGGTTTATAATCAAGGACAAAATCATGCATCACTTTTTGCATAAACAATGTACCATATGTGCACTCACAGGAGAGATGCCCACTGGAATTCTGGGATTCCAGTCTTCTGGTCTCACATTGTTACACTCCTCTCTTCTGGGCTGTGAACACACACACACACACAAATATGTGAAACAACTGGTTAACATAACACTTAAATCTGATCAGAATACTTTAGTAACACATGATCAGATTTCTATTATAGCAGCACTGATTTCTGCAGCAAATGACTTGAAAACATGGCTATAATTTTTTATTTTTTTTTTAAACATGAAGGGGCTCCAACCTGCCACCGCAGAAGCATTGAAGAGGCTGTCAGCGGCACCTACAGCAGTCATTTACATGTGAAGCATCAGTGTCTAGGCTGAGTTATTTTGTGACCACATCTAATTATAAAGAGATGAGCGTGCGCAAACTTGCACACACTGTCTGACGATCCATTAACGTATGTGGGAAACATACCTTCACATCTGCTTTTATGGGCATCATAAATGCCTTGCAGCGCTGTAAGACGTGCCACCCTGCTGATTTACAGCAGAAAATCCTGAGAACATCTCACTCATGTCTGTCAGCATCAAGCTGCCATGCATCCAAAGACTTCCCACTACTTGGGCCTGCTTTATCGCATATATGTTTATGCAAAAAAGCCAATGACAGACGATATGTTATCTTCATGCCATCTATCCTCATGCCAGGCTCAACAAAAGACAACAAAGTCATTCTAAACATACATATAAATGCATCAAGTTCAAAAAGTATTTCTAATAATGTTTTATAGAATTTATTAAAGCACTAATAAAATAATAAAATCAAATAAAACCAATTACGTTAGAATCTTAAAATAACCCAATATTTGTGTCTGCTAAACATTGTTACGCTTATTAGATGCTTATTATGCTTTTTGCTGCCTAAGTAGAATGTTCCAAAGCAGTTACTAATGAGGCGCCATTTGAGTTAGGATGCTGCCTATGCAGCAAGGAAGCACACTATGTTTTGGAACACAGTCATTATGTGTGTCAAGTAGCATCGATATGCCCTTTGATTCAAAATTTCACCAATTTATACAAAAATCATCAGATAATGGAGACTTTTGCCGAGCTCTGTACAAGACTGATGAATTAGGCGCAGTTGCTGAATAATCAGGTTACAGAACCATCTGATAATGGGATCTGAACAGGAAAGCAGCATCTGGTTTGCACACACACACACTAGGACATGATGCACACAAGCGCACACACAAATGCGTGCACACTTGAGTGAACACTGATGACATTTCGGTCTTTACACATTCTGTGTGTGTGAGGGAGTTTTTCTCCTGTATAAAAGAGCCTCCTCAGTCCATCACACACAGGAAGGCTTTGTGTCCGAACCACTAAGACACACTCAACTGCGTTTGAAGGAGGCTCTGCATACCTTTCCGGCCCTGCTTGAAGAGTTCAGAGTGAAAGAAAGATCTTTCCTGCACTAAACGTTTCCTCCAAATACAGATGCATTGATGTACCGACACTTTTGCATCGGTAATCGCTAATAACTATACAGGAATTTTAATAATAAAGGTGGTGCATTTAATATTTTAATAAAAGTACCTGCTAAATGCATAACATTTACAAATGCATAACTTGTATTACAAGTTTTCTGAAATTTAACATTTAAATATGCAAAAGAGCCATTATATAATTAAATATGCATTCATTTGCATAAGCTTACAGAACAGTAATCTGAATGTTGGATAAAGCGAGTTTCAAAAATCTTTTAATTTGATGACATTAAAGGTGACATTAGAGTTAAAAAAAAATTACGCAGAGGGGATTTTGGATATTTAATTTTATCACTTCAAATTGTAGGTGTGTACATTTTATGCCTAGAAATATAAATAAGCATATAGTTTGTTGTGTGTAGGTGCTATGGAAGTGGAGATTTCTGTCTTATTTTGAGAAAACAGCCTTTAAAGACATGTATACTGTCTTTAAGATTTACAGCCACAAATAAACTGAAATATAATAATACATTTAAAATGTTTTCTTTTCACTAATCCGTCATTTTACACAAGCAAAACTGACTAGTGCCTGAAAACAGAAATAAAATGGTCTTGCCTGGAGTATCTTGCACTGGAAAACGCATTGTTTACCTCTGTATCAATGCATCTGAACCAGTCTGCACTCAAACACTGAGATCTAGTCATGGTGTTCTTGTGGTTGTGTGTTTGTATAAACCATCATGTGTGAGCTCCTGACCAACACATTACTATGATACAGTCATTTCATCATCTCTGTGCCACTGGCCACACCAAACACAACGGCAAACATAATGGCCTTTACCAAACAGGTTTCCCCGTCTTTCATTGTCTGTGCAATCTTAAAGTCTTTTCTTGTGAGAAAAGCTGCTGTGAGTAATTCTGATACTGAAACAAAGTCAATTTTCCTGAAGTTGGTGGGGGTCCTCAGAAATTTACGCATTAAATTCCAGCATGTGAAAAGCAAATACTCTGACGATGACTGATGAAAAACATACCTTAGTTAATCACTCATTATGTTAGAGAGTGAGAGCATGCTAAATATTTGTGCTGAAACCGAGTCTGAGTGTTCAGTTCCACCTACATTTACATAAGTGAGAATACAGAATCTATTTAAATTCAACATGACCCCATTTACTTTGTTAATGCATGTTTGTGGTCTTACTGTGAATGAATTATCAGTGCACGTATTTTTGGTATTTTTTCACTGCCTTCCAGTAAAAATAAACATCTTTAAATCAACATTTTATTGGGAAACAAAACCGTATAAAAATATAAACAAGCCAGAAA
This sequence comes from Enteromius argenteus, assembly GCA_032357425.1. Classification (NCBI taxonomy): domain Eukaryota; kingdom Metazoa; phylum Chordata; class Actinopteri; order Cypriniformes; family Cyprinidae; genus Enteromius; species Enteromius argenteus. The sequence goes on along the minus strand of JAUCMR010062868.1, from coordinate 14,612 downwards.
TAAGATATTTAAGTCTGTCAGATTGAAGTACAAGTCTAGAAAAAATGATTGTCCATGGAGTAAGGAAATCAGCTTAATTCAAGATAGATTCTCTGTGTCTTTGATTAGTTTGTATGCAAATAAACGCATCTTGTTTTAAGGATGTTTTTTTTGTATTGTATATTTTATATTTTAACATTTTAAATGAGACTTTATTTTTATATTTTCTGTTTACATTTTAGATAATATTGTAGATTTTTTATTGTGTCTGACACTTTTTATATTTATTTTTTTATAAGATAGAATTCATTTAAATCTGAATAAAATAGTAAAAAAAACTTTTTATTTTAAACTAAACTTTATTTTCATATTTTATGTTTATATTTTTTGTTAAAGTTTGAGCAATTATGTCATTTTTTATTATTTTCTAGTTTTTATAAGATATAACTAAGAGAGATAACTTATTTAAGATTTAAGCGTAAATCATAAACATTAAAACAGTAAGAAAAATTAATCTAACTCAAGATACAGTCTGTTTTTTTAATCACTTGTATAAAATTATAAATAAACCACACAGAGAGCCTATTTCAATCTGTTAGATTTATGCATAAAATGAAAAAAACTAATTTGCCAATCAAGTAAGAAAAATGTACCTAATTTATGATATATTCTCTGTCAAGTAACATTTACCCAAATAAACTGATCTCGTTTTAAGGATGGATAGATATTTAAACTGGAAAACAATACAAAAATACAATACTTGTCTTGCATCAAGGGTTGCAACCCTACAGCATGCATCTTACTCAACAAAGCACATACAAAGTGGATCTTTCAGCGCTCACTAAAGTGATATTGTGAGTGTGTTACCTGTACAGGGCGTGTGGGAGGGGTGCTGATGAGCGGCGCGGGGCCCATAGCAGAGGCTGCGGTCAAGCTGCGCTCCCTCTCGTCCTGGTAGATGCGATCGCGCTCCGCTTCCGGTAACTGCAGGAAGTTCTGCATCGCTCGCAGGTTGACCAAGAGCGACTGAGATGCCGTCTTGGGGTCTTCCTCTTTTCTAAGAATCTCAGAGAGAAGACCCTGGGAGAGACACAGAAATACATGCATTGTCCTCTTAGCAAAGAGCAATCAGTACAAGTGCAACAATTAAAACATTCTCTCCACTCCATCTGTGACAATTGACCCGTCGATAAGCTCCGCCCACCTGAATATCCCATAGGAATTAACTGGATGTGTCTGTTTTTCAGTGCTTTTCAGTCAAATATGCTCATGCAGTGCTAATAAATTTAATGGATATTATGATATTACAATTTTTTTCATTCCAAACAAGTTAAACCTGCAAAGATTGTAAATCAGAAACGCTTCTTGAAAGAAAAAAAATAATAAATTAAATCTGATGTTCCTACAACATAATTGTCCTGTTTTTTCACTTATACTCAATACTTTAAGAATATTTGTTATTGGTTAACCTTCTATAACTTTTATTTAAAAAGAAATTAATACTTATATTCAGCAAAAATGCATTAAATTGATCAAAAAGTGACAGTAAAGACATTTACAAAAATGTAAGAAAAATAAACAGAATCATAGTTTTCACCATTAATAATTAGAAATGTTTCTTAAAGCAAATCAGAGCATATTTTTTATTTGTGTGACACTGAAGACTGGAGGAATAATGCAGAAAAATCAGATTTGCATCATATACATGAATTATATTTTAAAATATATTCAAATAGAAAACACTTATTTTTAAACTGTAATATTATTTCAAAATATTTAGTGTATTTTTAATCAAATAATTCTTTTAAAACCCCCTAAAACATTACCGACCCAACTAGTAGTGTACATCAGAAAAGAGAAAAAGCAGCTGGAAAATCTGCTAGATGGCAACAGTTGCTAAGATAAGATTAGTCAGTTACACTTTCAGTCAAATATTATCAAACACCATCAAGGTTGATGCACTTGCATAATAAAATCTAAAAATGGGACACCAAAGCCACAAGCTTTCTGACTCTGAGAAGCCACGGCATGCCATCACAAGCAGCCATCACTCATGTGTGGGGAGGAATGCACAATAAATATTTAAGGGCTCTGTGGAAAAAAACTAAAAAAATGCATGTTGCAAATTCCTCCCAGCGCAACTAAACGCCAATTTGTGCAAACATGCCTGTTATGACGCAGCCTCTGATTCCTATAGATTCCTATCGCTCTAACACAACATCAAAGTCACTTCCTGCCAAACGGGGGTTTTATGCAGAACGTCGCGAGACATTATCTTCCCGCTGTCTCAGCCACAGCCGCTCATGCGTGCTGCGGGGACGGTCCGCGGCCGAGCCAGCCCCTACCCCCCGCCGCTGGCACACGGCCAGGTAGGTCTCTCTTTGTCTCACCTGATGATGGCAGACAGTTGTCAAGGCGGGACTGTGCTAATAACAACTAGTGAAAAATCCCCACAATGCTGAGTTTGTCTGACAACTTTCCCAATCATTGCTAGGGGTGTTTGGGTGCTTTCGTGTATTGATACGGGGACAGAGTATTGTGATATTTTACGTCACAATATGGTACAGATATAATCTCTGCCAAAACTTTTTTTTCCACCAGTGTAATTTTAATATCACTGATAAACTATTATAATTTGTTTACATTTTTTGTAATTTTGCATATTTTTTTTTAATAAATATATATATATATATATATATATATATATATATATATATACACACACACACATATATATTTTTAGTAGTTTTTTCTCTTGAAATAAATGCCTCTACAGCATTTAAGTTTAAGTGTTTAGCTTTAGCCTTAGTTATTTTAGTATTTTAACTTAAATTAATAGAGAATGAGAAATGCTGCCTTGGCACTAGCTGAAATAAAACCAACAATAACAATTTTTTGGTTTAGGTAACAATGATAACACTATTTTTGACCAATATGCAATCTTAAACTGAGTTTAAAAAAATTTCATATAAACTCAGCCTTGAACTTTCTATATATAAAACAATAAATGCTTAAATAGAAAATGGTTATCTTAAAATGTAGTTTCAATATGATTTTTTACTGTATTTTTGCTCAAATAAATGCAGTCTAAGTAAGTATTAGAGAGAAAAATAGGACCCCAATTGGGTCTAAAAAATAAAAAATAAATAAACAAGCATCAAAAGCATCATAATACTAATCTATCATGACCCAGATACTAAACTATATTACAAAAACTATATTTCCACTTATAGTTTTTGACTTGTATATTGATCAGGTAATAATCTGTGGTCGTTTTGCTTAGTATCAGGAAAATAAAACCTTATTGATTAAAACCTTAGTGATTAAATTAAAGAAATTAATAGTGAATTCCCAAATATAAAGTAATACAATAAATACTAAGAAATAAAATACTTAAATAATAAGTTTTTTGCAGAATGCACACACCTGTGCACAATTTGAGGTATCATTCATGCACAATAACACAGGGCAAGCAGTGAGAAAGCAGTTTTTGGTTGGAAACTGTAATAATTTGAATGAGCAATAATAACAGTGATGTCTGCCTCGGCTCACACCGCTAATAAGTGTCCTGTCCCAGCTCAGCGCTGACAACAGATTGCGTGCAGTGATGAAAAACAAGGTCAAAACCATGGGTGTGTGAACCCAAAGACGTGAGTCAGTGATCAGTTCCTCCTGCCAGGAAGTTTCTGATTGAAGGATGAGATGTGATAAAATGTGATAAAAGTGCTCGCTCTTTGTCCTGATATTAACTGGACGATTGGGTGCTCTGTGTTGGTCCCAAAATAAAAGCAGATAAAGCATCTAACTGTGAGCACTCTGTTGTCACTATATTAGCAAGGAATGGCTGAATTTGAATGATGTACAGAGCGTGTAGTGGCAAGCATCACACAAACATGTCACAGCTGATGTATGGGGCTGGGGCGGAGCTGGGGATATGATTCAGCATTTATAATCATCAACTAAATAATTTGACAGACATCTACCAAAGCATTCTAAATGACTCTGTTACAAAACCTAGTGAGCTGCCTTACTGGACACCACCTACATAGACAGCCGACAACATCCGAGCTGACATAAAACCCGGATCTGAATCACTCTCCAGCACATGCTTGGGCTGAACGAAACATCAAAATAAAATCATTTTAAATAAAAATGTGCTATGTGTTTTAGAGGGAAGCGCAGCACTGTGTTCATTTACATACGTGCAGCTTGTTATCTAATGCTTTCTCAGTAAATGCTCCACTTCTGCAAGCGATGTATATTTGGGTCTCTTATAACTCCCTCTTATGGGCTCCCTTTCTGCCAAAATAAAAGCTGAATGTGCTTTATTTATAAAAGAATTTAAATTTAAAACGTTAAGTGTAAATAATAGCATTGTTGTAATGTACAAATATTATTTTAGTTATTATATCATTATTTTTATTAAATACTCAAATTTTATTTTACTTTTATTTTAATTATATGCTTTTATTAAATAAATCACAGTAAAAATAATCATTATTTACTTTGTAACTAAACAGTTTGCAGAAAGACGCTTGATTTGGTTTTTATAATGCATTTTTCTCAAATGCTTTTTTTTCTCAAAAATCCTCAGAGTAAATAATTCTTAAAAGATTCTGGTAATATCTGGTGAAAATTCCTCTATTTTTACCATATCCCAGTTTTTACATTACAGAAAAACAAATGTTTGTGATCAGTTCTTCTAATTTCAGACTAGAGTTGTATCTCGGCCAAATATCGTCCTATCCTAACAAAATCTTATTTACTCAGCTTTCATATGATACATAAATCTCAATTTCAAAAATTGACCCTTATGACCAGTTTTGTGGGCCAGGGACACATTTCATTTTCCACATGTATGTACCTGCGTCCTGTTGAAGGCCACACGAGCGAACACGGCCTGGGAGATTCCCGCCCTCTTCAGCTCATCTCTGACCCACTGGTAGATCTCTGATGAGACCTCGGCGTTGGTGGACACCTGTGCGTCCAGCGGTTTGTTGAGTGCGCGGTTAACGGGCGGGTGGTTGAGGTACTGCTGGCTCAGAGACTGCTGGGCCAGGAGACGGTTGACAGCGTACTGCTGGTTGAGTATCTGAGCCATGACGATCTGCTGATTCACCAGCTGAGGGCTGATGGGGGTGGACACCAGGCCGGGGTGCAGACCGGGGAGTTGGGCGCGGCCAGGGGCCTGACTGCTGTGGGACAGGGGCACCGGGGAAGGGGACTGCTCGGCCGTGCTGCCCGGGATGGGCTGCTGACTGAAGCTGAGGTGGTTGGTTCCGGGTGGAGAAAGATCAGACAGACTGTCCATCTCAGCTACAGGTGGACACAAAGAAGATGAAGCATGTTAATAAACAGGGTTTGGTTTGCATCAATAAAAGCTGCTGCTGGTGTTAGTTTAAACAAGAGCTTGGTTATAAAATACAAAAATAAAAAATGACAAATATATTTATTTAAAACAAATAAGTAATTGACCACAAAATCTGCGGAATTTCATGATTTTAGAGACTAATTTCAAAACCACAGCATCTAATATGCTACTGAATCTACTCCTTCATTTAAAAGAAAGTGAAATATTAATATAAATATGAACAAATTAAATTAGTGGCATGTAGTGCAAGCATTTCTCAATTAAGTAAATATTGTCTCAAGTAATTATTCATGTAAACAGTCATTAATAGAGAACACGGTGAGTGCTTTTATCTTTTTCTTGTCAATACTGTGTTGGTGGATTCATATAACATCAAAATAGACAGTGGTAGGTCTATTAATTCTACTGCAGAGATTATGTTTTTTAAAAATCTGATTTATCTTGCCCGTTTACATGGCCCTTAAGATGAAGTGACAATGTTTACATTCGTATCTCATCTATCTTTCCCAAATGTAATTACAAACTATATTACATATTACAATTAAAAACTAAACATTTATGCAGGTATTGATTGGGTAAAAAAAGTACTCTTGCCATTAATAAAACATAAGAAAAGTTAGTTAATATTAAATAATAAAGTACATACAATACATAAAGTAATACAATAAAAATATACAGAACCTATCACTTAACTGGACAAATGGGCTTGTTAACATTTTCTAAATGAGTGATTAATTGCCTTATCACTACTCTACGATGAACAGAAGTTAACCCAAAACACATCGATATTAAATAGCAAACACTTACATAACAAGCTGGATATGACCTGAAGTCAAAAAGCAAAAGCTTTAAGCTAAAAAACACTAATCAAGCCCTTTCCAGCCTGCCATTACTACAGTAACCCAGCACAACCTCTCTAATATAATGGGGCACAGTGTGTGACCTGTATCTGCATAAATTGGCAGCACCAGAAATTAGTTTATAATGTCCATGGCCAAATCATGTGAGCAATAACAACAAGCCAGTGTGGGTGCTCTGCTAAAGCAGCAAGCAGGACGTCTTCACATGGACCGAGCCAGAGAGCCATACACTTGAATCGTCCTTTATGCTCTTAATTCTAAAACAAGGTACACAAGCTGGCTAATATGAAATTTTAGGAAAGTCTAAATATAACCGTGTTGCGCTGGAAGCCCAGAGCACGGGCTTTAAAACTAGCCAGATCGAGCGGATTGAAAATACGGCAACTATTTGATGCCATTTGAGGCTATAAATGACTTTGATTCTTTTAAATCGATAAGTTCAGTGGCTAACCTGCTTGAAAATCGGAAAATTAAAAAGTGATTATGAATGTATGAAATTAAAACAGTAATTCTAAATTCATAATCTGTCACTATTCTTACACATGGACTGCTCGTATTTTTTTTTTTTTTTGTGGTCCATTTCAAAGCTTATTGCAGCTTCTTGACAGATGTGGTCACTGTGAATGATCAAAAAGAGCTGGATGAAAATTTATTAAGATTTTTCTTTTTGTGTTGCATGGAACAAATAACAACATACCTTTACGTTGTTTCAAATCCGTGAGTAAATATAACAAACCAATCCTTTAAAGGACTTAAAGCGTTGCACATTCTTGAAACACAGGTATTCAGTTGAAAGATATTACTTAAAAAAAAAAAAAAAAAAAAAGGGAAATACAATGCCCATCACCTACTAGCACACCCGCCGCACAACTCCATCACAATCTTACGGATTTTATGGAGCGCAAAATAAGCATTATGGCAAATCATCAAAATATAAATATTTCAACAAGAAGATAAAAACCAGATTAAGCGCATGGAAACTCTCCAGAGATACGCACAATAAGCACAAGGACGCAAACATGTGTCTTAACTGACAGCGAGCACAAAGCCGCGGCTGTTCTTTTCAATATCAGCAGAAAGTGAGAGGGAAAGAAAAAAAACAAACAAAAAAATTGGGTAATAATCAAAGCTCTCCCATAATCCCCCTCATTCCTGTGCTCTGATGTTACGCTATGCCTCTCAGTTGTCTTTTTGGTGTTGAAAACTGCTGGGGGGCACACGCTTTTCCATGCAAATTGAAAAGGTTGGAAGAAAGCGTTCGCAGGCCCCGTTTGCAGCGGCAGCGGCGGCGACACAGACAGAGAACCGGAGTCCCTCCTGTGGAATTCGCCACAAAGCAGGCTGGGATTAGGAGCACAATGGGAGAGAGAATGTGGGCTGAGGGGAGGGAGGTAAAACCCCACGGCACGGCAGGCGCTCGCTCTCCAGCTCGGCTGCGTTTCAATAGGAGCGCTGCTGCGCTAGAGACGGCTCGCCACACTCCGAAAGATCTTGCAAGACCAGCCTCTCGCTGACCACTTGCGAAACGCAACTCACTGCGCACCGGTTACAATAGGGAGTGCGTTTAAGACACGCACTATATCATTCACGCTGTTCTCCGGGAGGTAAACCCATAACCTTGGCAAAACTTTGCCGTGGCTTTGCATTCCTGCAGTTTAGACAATAATGCAATGCCAAGGTCATGGGTTCGATTCCCAGGGAATGCATAAACTGATTAAACTGAATGGATAAAAGTCAAGTCGAATTATCTTATGTAGCGCTTCATACAGTACACGCTGTTTCAAAACAGCATCACAGCAATAAACAGAAAAATAACTGCCTTGAATAGTTCAAAAAAATCATCATTTACTCAACTAATGTGTTCTTCTGTTGAGCACAAAAGTGACTCAAGACCAAAAAAAAAAAAACTGTCATAACGGTCATTTTTTCGACATTGAGATGAATACATAATCTGAGAGCTGATAAATGAAGTTCTTAGCAATATGTATTACTAACACAAAATTATGTTTTGATATATTTACAGTAGGAAATTCACAAAATATATTTTTGGAACATGATCTTTACTTAACAGTTTGGCAAGAAAAATCATTTAGACCCATACAATGTATTTTTGGCTTTTGCTATAAATACACCCCAGCGACTAGTTTTGTGATCAAGGGTCACATATTTTGAACACTGTTAGTAGCCAAACAGTTACTAGTAGCTATTGACTTCCATAATAAGAAAATAATCTTTGGAAGTCAATGGCTACCAGTAACTGTTTGGTTACCAACATTCTTTTTGCATTCAGTGTTTTTGAAGCAAGAAACGTGTTGCTAGAAACTTGCCTGATTCGGACAAAATGAAATCATAAAAAAAGTATATGTGAGTTTATACACCCAGATACACTGCAGTCACTTAAAGAGTTATATCACTACATAACAAATCCCAAGCTTGATTGTCTTTATCATATTATTGTCCAGTTTTATATAAAAGCTTGAATATATAATAAATCTCGGCTGCATGAATGTTTATATATTTATATTATTATCCATTTTTTCTATATAAAGTTGTGTGTGTGTATATTTTTTTATATACACGTCAAAAAAAGTCTTAACTGCTTGATTGCTTGTATCATTCCAAAATATAAATTATATTACCTCCCAGCTCTAATCTGCTAAAGCGACTATAGAGCATAGACATTAGAATATTCTAAACATCAATATGATTTTTCTGTAAAGCTGCTTTGAACAATGTGTATTGTAAAAAGCGCTATACGAACAAATTTGAATTGACTCAGCAGACATTATAACAAAAGACCAAAGTGTTTTTGAACATTGTGTGTATGTTTTTATCATGGCAGACAGCGTCATCTGACACTAATCGTTTTACTGCATCTCAGCCTGCCGTGAGTTGTTAACGCAAAGTTACAGTGTCGCCGCTGTCAGAAAGTGAGCACATGTGCTCATGAACAGTAAGGTGGAGAGGGATGCGGTGCGTCACGTGACCTACCTAATGTGGTGGCACGTGGACTGTCGTGGAGGACACACGTCCCCAGGTAGCCCTCCAGCTGGGAGGGCTGGCGCACGACTGCACAGACGAACACACAAACACGCATTCACAGGTGTGGGGAGAGAAAGAGAGTGTTAGTGGGGGTAAAAGTGAACGTGTGAACAGGAAACAAGAGGCAGATGTCAAGAGCTGCAGTATAACAACCTGATTGACTGACTGACAGGTGTGTGTTTGAACACTTGAACAGCTAACAATCACAGTGCTGTTGATCGTTGCAAAGACGGAATTTAAGCCTTAAACATAGATCAGGTTTTATTAGATTTGCATTTTAACTGAATCTAAAGAATAAACAAATGAAGCTTATTAAAAAAAAAGTAGACAAGGAAAAGACTAGATACACAGTCAGACAGACATACACAGACATATAAAGAGACAGGCGGACAAATAGTCAATAGATACATAGACATGAAAGGGACAGACTGATCAACAGAGAGCTAAATAGTCAAATGGAAAGTGAGTGAAGCAAATATAGGCAGACAAAGAGATAAACAGAGAGACAGATACACATATATAGACCAGAGAGATCAGACGATTAGATAGACGATACACAAACTATTCTATACGATAGATAGGCAGATACAGACAGGGAGCTGTAGACAGTTAGTGAGACAGACAGACGGTAAGATAGGTAGAAAGACAATCAGACAGACAGATAGACAAACTAATTGACAAATAATCAACAGACAGACCCCTTCTTTAGATAGATGTGATGATTAATTTTCATTTAGCACTCTGCTTACCTATCATGTCTTTTGTCTTCTTGAAATGTTTATACCAGCGTCCGAATTCTTGACACTTCGCCGCAGACACATTTGCATAGTAAGTGCTGTTAACAATTGAAGAAATCATACTCTGCAAAACAAAATTGCATGCGCTTTTTAAAATGTATGTTTACTCACAGTACAATAACAAAGTCTGTCAAGTAATCCTGTACTACGCACAACTCAGCATTATATGTATCACAGTGTCATATCTTGATCCAAAAAAACATTTGCAATGCGATTCATGCACAGTTTGTTTTTCTGCAGTAATATAAACTAAAAAATAAAAACATGTCCCTTTAACAAATGCCACAGAGTATGAAAGCGGATGCATCCAGGAGGCTATGTGAGGCAGACAGCAAAGCAGATGATGCTTTGGGGATTTCTGCCCTATATGAATGCAACTCATATTCACAATCTGTTTTCACAGCCGGAGTTGCATGTTGAGACCACACAACGAGTTCACGTCTCCTCGCTGCCCTAACAGCACGCTTCCTATTCATCTCCTTTGCTTTTTCTTCTTCTATTTTAATACATTCCACTCCAAAAAAAAAAAAGCTGAGATTCTTTTTCATTAAACCCAACACTTAACACCTTAATAGCCCTGGGCTACATAGCGCAGAAATTGTTTTGATTGTTATAAATATTCAAAAGATGAAACCATCTGTTTTTAAATTACAGGTACGGCAGCTTTATCATTTTTATAACATGAGCACTTGGGGACCTGGAGGTGGGGAGGAGGGGGGCTTTGCGGCTTACAATAGAGTTTGAGTTTATGGATAACTTCAGCATTCCCGTTTCCAAATGCTCCGATGCATCTTGAAGACCTAGAGATGCTCTCTCAGAATGAAGGCTCTTCAGCAGCAGTTACGCATCTCTTATCAAGAACCATTTTCCCTCTGAAGGGTTCTTGATGTGACTATAAGCTCCTTTGGAGATTGGTTTTTGAAGTTAGATTATAGGTTTGTGTATGAACTGTTTTTTTTTTCTTCTTCAAAATAATGTATGTTCTCTATGACATGGACTGCTATGATTTATAGAGTTCAAAACATTCTCTTTTGACATTATACGTATGCACTTCAAAAAGGCTCTTCTATGACATCAAATAAAACATGATTTAAATTGTTCATCGAAGATCTGATGATGTATTTTTTAAAATTTAAAATAGCTTTTCTATCACATCTAGAACTTAAAAATGGACTCTATGTCATCATATGGAAGCATTTGCTTATTGCATAACACTGAAATTTAAACTTCCTTCCGTGTTTCTTCTATTCTCCCATACATACAGAGTTAAAGAAATCAGTTCTCTTATGACATCAAACTGAATTTTAAAAGGCGCTTCTATGACATCACATAAATCACAAAAATGTTCTTTCTTAGCATTTATATGAACATTTAAATAGCTCTGTTACATCACATTAAATTTACAAAGGCTCTTCTTTATCATATGGATCAGCATTTTCTAATAAAATAATAATATGGAAATGGTTTTATGATTTCATATGGAAAAAAAACAAACAATCTTCCATGACATCATATAGAATTTACTCTTATTATGTACATGTTCTTATTGACATAAAATAGTTCTTACATGCTCTCATATGGAGTTTAAATGTTAAAATGTTCTTCTGTGACATCATATGGAATGGAATTCGTTCTTCTGTGTTATGTTTTTAAGTTGTTATTCCGTGATACGGAGCCTGATTTTCTCTATGGCATCATATAAAAATGTGTACATTTAAACTGTTCATAAGGAGATTGAAAAAGTTCTCCTATGACATCATGAGGAATTTAAAACTGCACTTCTATGACATCATATGGAATTCTGAATAGTTCTTAAACGACATTTACACTGTTCTCTTTTTGACATCACCAAATGGTGCACAACTTGATAAAAAATGAGCCTTTTTAAAGTTCCATATAATGCTTTAGGAGAACTAGGGCACAACGTGGATATTTTAAAATGTCCTCCAACAGCAATGGGCAAAAAATATATTTTGGAACCTATTTCCACCATGAACAGGTGCACAGTTCAGCAGGACCAGCCAGACGAGGGTTAACCACTCACCAAAGTACACATCTCTGTGTACGCTTGAGAAGGACTATTAACCTTTACTGCCAAAGCTTGCGCTGCCGTAGAAATGAAAAGTGTATAACGCTATCCAAGATGAGCAGAAGACCCTCTCCAAAAGCAAGGGCGGAATATGAAAGCACAGTGCCATGCTGATAGGAGGCCAGGTTCAAACCGCACATCTGAAGGCCAACTGGCGTTTTAAAATGTCACGGCTTCTTTTATCGCTGATCTCAAACAACAGCCAGGGTGGAAGGGAGCTTACAAACAAAACCATCGACTAACAATAGAAGCGAAATGAAATTACCAAGATTTCATGAGTCATCAAAGATCTGTTTGAGATCTGATGTGAGTCAGACGCTCATATTGGGTACAGTTGACACAGATGTTGTGAAAAGCTCTGTTCATTAATCACCCGTCTCAAACTCCCGAGACACATCCACCACACGGATAAACACCTCAGCATACCGAACGCCAGGAGCCATCAACAGGTAATGGGACAAGCCTCTTTAAAAGATAACCATCGCGAGGCTTATCGGTGAGCCCAGGAAGTCTGTCACACCGTTATCGACCTGAACCATCTATTTGGCTTTCCGTCACGGGAGAGTCTCATGAAAACGCTCCGTATCTATCTAGTACTGTTTGTACTTCCTTCTTACGTGCCATCTTTTAGTCTCCCTGCAGAGAGACTGTTCGCATTGTGTTGGAGAAGTGGGTTAATTCCCCCTCCTTTTCATTTTTTTCTTTAAAAACGTCTTAATTACAGCTTCTTTTTCGTCCATTGCATGAGAAAGGGGGGAAAGCCCATGTCAAACCCAGGCAAAGATGGCATTTGACGGCTATTTGCTGCTATGCAACTACACAGCTGCTCTTTCAGGGCCACGGGGTGGGTGGGGAGATCTATTGTTGTGGTCGTCTGAGGGGACACAGGGGTTAAGTTTGATCACAGGGAAACTTACGTGTGCTGAAAGGCGGCTGATGAGCGGGAGGGGCACCACACAAACCTGGACGAGCAATTTACTTTTCTCCTTTCTCTAGCAGTGCACAGAAAAATGATGGAAGGTAAATTATATTCTGCTAAAAACAATATCCAAGAAGTAGGATTGGGTCTGCTGGTCAATTATTGAGCTCAACTGTTGGGTTTGTTGAAGTTTTTATTATTTCATATTATATATATATATATATATATATATATATATTACTAATATATTATAATATAAAAAAAAATGTTTTGTTTTTATAAAACTTGATGAATTAAAAAAAACCCCTAAACATTTGGCATGTTGATTTTCTGAGAAAGTTTAAGTTGCTAAATTTATCCATACCACAAAAAAAAAAAATCAGCGTAAACATCAATATCACAAAAATGATAATATTACGATATTATTATTATTATATTATATTATGCAGGTTATGTAATATGATTATATATAGCATAAGTATTGCTAAACACCAATATAATATATATATATATATATATATATGTGATATTATATTTTAACAATTTAATATTATAACACAATTTTAATTGAAATGTTAAACCTGAATAGTGTCTTTCCAGAGCTCACATTTTTTGTTTGTTTGTTTGTTATAGGGATGGGTACCGAAACTCGGGTACTTAAAGGCACAATATGTACGTTTTTGCCACTAGAGGTTGCATTTTCTAAACAATAACAGAGGCGAAGTTCAATGACGCAATGATGGAGCACGTTCACGGATGAAAAGCTCATTTATATCTGTTTAATCACCTAACCACATGTACATGACTATTACTTACACAATGAATAATATATATTTGCTTACCCGTCTATTAAAACACACGCGAGAGCGGAGTCTCTGTCCAGCCGAGGTTTTTGCGAAGCTCCCTCCATTTCAGAAACGCCACGCCGATATTTGTTCTCGTTTATTTGTTCCAATATCTTCTTGCCTCGGTTTGTATACATCTACGTTTATTGGGATTGTGGAGAGTGTAATCACGATCCATGATATCAAAATGTACAATAAATAACTACCACTTCTGCATTTGTCCACGCGTGTTGCCGTAGTACTCATAGGCTAGTGCGGATATTGCATCATTGATAGGCGACAATGAACAGGGACGGTTCATTATTTAAATCCTACAGAAGTTTTGAGATAATGTAAAGACCCAACTGCATGAAATATATAACACTGTGCTAGTGGTTTTGGATATTTTATAACAAAAATCTTACATATTGTGCCTTTAATCGGTACCGGTGCTAAATTAAGAACGGCTTTCATGCACGTCTTTTAAAATAAAAATCTTGCATAAGAAAACATTTATAATTACTTATGCTAACAGTCTTCCAAAATAACAACATAAACATCACATAAGGTCTCTCTAAATTAGTATGTTATAATAATTTAATAAACACACATTTTGGTTACCTTAAAAATAGTCATATAAATATTTAGTATTTGTTTAAACACTAAAAATGCCTTTACAGTACTGCATTTACAAATAGATGGATAATAATAAACTATGCTTATTAAGAAAT
>JAUCMR010062677.1:3599-17626 GCA_032357425.1 Enteromius argenteus | reverse complement strand
TACGATCCATGGTATCCAAATGATGTCATTGAGAAATTTAGAGGAAATACTGATTTATATGGAAACTCAAGTTGGGATTGCAGTCTACTGATCAAAAACCTTGAACCAACCCATCCTGGAGAGAAAATATACACGTGGATTGACTCTAAAAATGTTGGAAAGAACACCAACGCATTTTATGATGTCACTTCTACAAATCTAGCTGATGGTTCATAAATACTTTATTCTTTAAAAACTCGACTCCCTATCTAGTTATGAGAGTGTGTTGTTAGATTCGGATGGGATTAAAATCACAAAGTACGTCTGTGAAACAGAAGTTTCTCTAACGACCCCCTGTAAAACTAGTCTCGTCTGACATTTCTGCTATTTTTAGCAAATCCACAGTTCCCCAGCATGGGTATTTATGGAAGAGGTGCAGTCATCTGTGTAGAGGGAAAATAGCAGTGGGGAGAGAACGCAGCCATGAGGAGCTCCAGTGCAAATCATACACCAGCATACAACATGCATCACTTAACTTTTCATGTTGTTTTCATTACTCTAAAAAAACTTATATTCACAGTTGAAATAATATAGTGCCATGTCAGGAAGTGTGTCATTATATATATCGCTCTTACTTGTGTGGTTTGTGTTTCACGCTTCAGAAATGTGATGTTATTTCTGGTAAGGGATCATAGAGGCTGTTTCTCAAACGGAAGGCTGCATCCTCCGCAGGACGCATTTGTAGGCTGCATACGTCATCAAACTTGGTTTATTTTAGTTAACTGAGCATTATATTCTCGAGTTATAAGCGCAATACAACAATTTACACTTATTCAAGAATAATGGTCAAATTCATAACTGTTAATTCTAAAATAAGATCTTCTTTATGACGTATGCAGCCTACAAATGCGTCCTCCGGAGGATACAGACTTCCGTTTGAGAAATGGCCAGTGAGCGCCAATGCGCCCTAGTTTTTGCAGTGCATTGTGGGATTTTTCAGGGGGTGAAGGGGGTGCACTGGAAGAATTTTGCGATTGAGAGCTGATTGAGACACACCCTAAGTCTTTTAGCAATTCTAAACCTCAGCATTAAATGAAAGAAAATAACTTCTCCATTCTATTCTCTCTTACTTTGTCTACCGCTTATGTGTCACACTTCCTGAGATCTTTTTACACTTTTCTGTTTCTTACACTTTGCAATAGATTTTTCACCCAGTCAGCTTATTTGCAAGTGAGACTGCATTAAGACGGTAAGAATAAAAAGGAAAAATAATATCACATTAGCTGTAACATTTTAAAGCCATTTTATAATAACTTAGGATACAAAAAATAATTACACTGATTTTTTTGGTACATGTAAAATAACAGTTGTTTTTGTTCACATCTAAGGGTAAACATAGGAGCATAATGGGACATCTGCTAGTTTATCTTCTTTTACAAGGTATTGAATGTTTTTCTCACTTCTTCATATACAGTAGACGCAGCTGATAAGGGTATACAGTATACATTTTCTAATTTTTTCAGCATCTTTGTTTCTGAAGATATCTGTTGTCATTTCTTGTGCTGCTCCTTGGTGATTTTATTGTGCTGCGCAACTTGCAGACCATAAAGTCTTTGGCTATTTGGCATTTATAGAGCTTTACTTTAGTTGGTTAGTAAAGATTTTGTATTAACATGATCAGTTGAAGAATTCTCATAATTTTCATTAAAAATAATAACAATATAATACTGATTAAGACTTGTTCATTTGGGTGAAAGGGACGGTATAGTATTTCTTGCAGTCTGTCTAATCAGTATTTACGCCATTGTAAAAGGTGTGTAAAGTGGGCCCAAATTTTCCCCCACAGGTGTTTTGCTGTATGACGCTTTGGGATGGGAAGTGAGAATGCCAAAGGAAATTCATGGTCTCAAAGGTTCCTGTCTGGTCATACCATGTTCTTTCAGCTACTCATCAAACCCACCCAAAAATCCACAGAGAGTTGTGTGGTATCAGTACGTCTCTAAAGGTTATCCTTTAGTTTGCGATCCTTTGCATGCAGATGATGTCATTGAGAAGTTCAGAGGCAAAACAGCTTCATATGAAAAATCAAGTAAGGATTGCAGTCTGCTGATTACTAGACTGGAACCATCCCACCATGAAGAGAAATTATACGCATGGATTGACCCTGACAATGTTGGATGGCGCACCTATGCATTTTATGATGTCACCTCTACAGTCCATGTTGATGGTGTGTAAAATATTCTTGGAATGGTTCCATGTTAATATTTGACTGTAGTGAAATATTGTGTGGTCAGTAACAATGGACACAAGAATGATTCTTCCAAGCCTAACCAGTTTATTTGTTTAAATAACTTTTAAAAGGCAAGACAATTGCCACAAAAAGTATATTGTAATCATGAGCGTTTATACGTCTTTGTGTTATATAACATTATATGCCACTGAATTTAAAGAAATCTATCACAAGCACGTTTTTCAATCAAAACATTTATTTTTCTTTTAAATAAGGCTAAATTTTAAAATAATATAGTGATAAAAAATAGCTACGACTGCACTGAAATAAAGAGTCTTGGATACTTTCTGGCTGTACAGCTTTGTAAAATGTGTCCATACTGTTCAGTGTGAGAGGAACTACTTTTTATGCATACAGTACATGACCACAAGGTAAAACTAAATTAAGATACAATTGAAATGTGTCTAAGAAAAGGGAAGTTGCAGTAGTTCTGAGAAAAACTTTTTTTTTTCTGACATACGCCACTTATTTACAAATACTAAATAATGATATAATGTTTCTGTAAATTATAGAAAGTCCACAGCAGCCCAGCATCAGTATTCATGGAGGTGAGAAAATGGGTGACACCATCACAGTAGAGTGTTCAACTTTCCACACGTGTCCGTACAGAAAACCAACCATCACTCTAACCGGTATAGAAGGATCTGATCAAATAAAGGATGACTCTATTAAAGATGGACTGTGGAAAACCACTCTGACACGCACAGGTGCTGTAAAGACAGAACATTCAACTATTAAGTGTTTTGTAACACATTATGGTAGAATAACGGTGACCTCTATGAAGCCCAAACAGTCAAAATGTGAGTAAACACAAATATAAACAGCTTTGTGTGCTTCTAGCAGTAAGTTCATTTGAAGTTGAACCTATTACAAGATTTCAATTGAATTTCAGGTGTTCATCATAAAATATCGATTGAGCCTGAACTGGCAGATGTCACAGAAGGCGTCGCAAAGGAATTCACTTGTAGCGTCTACCATTCCTGCCAGAACGAGAATCCAACAATCATGTGGAACTATAAGAACATGCAGCTCACAAAATGGAACAAAAGACTCTCAGGTTTAAATCAGATCAGCTATTCCAGCATAACCTTTCTGGGGGCAAAAGCAGATCATGATTTGCACGGCAAAATTTTCTGGAGGAGATGTTACAGCTGCTGTCGTTTTACATGTGCAACGTAAGTCATTTGTAAGCATCAATTATGATGGGTGTGATCTCTCTGTGTTTTTATCTGGTATCTATTTTAATTTTTATATAAGGACTAAAGACAACATTCAATTAATGTCTGCATACTAAATTCAGTTTGATTGTCTTTCTTGAATTTATGTTATCTGAATTGTGAGTTGAATTGGTCGAGAAAATTAGGCACGTGAAAGCAGCAACTGTGCAAAATAAACATTGTAGTCCATTAGCTGGACTAAAGTGAAATATGCTTTTTGAGATTTCAGTGTTTTCCTATCCAAATAAACAGGAGTTGGTCCTGCTTGCCAAGAAAGGCTGCCTGGAGGTGTTGTAAATATGGCCGCTGTGTTAACTTTAAGTCAATATGTTTAGCAGCTTACCAGTTACTGTGTTCATTGACATTTCATTTGCATTTGCACCAAAACCAACCATAAATTCAACAGCCTCATAAATCTTGTTACTTATTCTTTTTCTACTGATTCTCTTACAGCTTACCTTAAACCAGTCCAGATCCTGAATGAAGGTATACTCTCATATATTGTCCTGCACTCATAGGCATTTTGATAATAAGCAATACCTTCAGTTTAGTAAAAATACTAATTAATCCAAACTCACGGGCTGTTCTGTTTTCATGCAGATAAAGAAAATGAGAAATACAGTTTAAACAACAGCTGTGTGTTCGTTATAATGCAGGGTGAGGAAATATAACCGATCGCTTGGGTTCACATACTTTTGAAAATGTACTTCATCCAAAAAATTATTTAATGTCTTTGTGTTTAAAAGTACCCAAAAAACCTGTGATGTCATCCCTCCCTGAAGACATCGAGCCCGGGACGCACGTCACTGTCAAATGCTCAGTCAACCACACATGCTCCTCTCACCCTCCTGAAATCACCTGGAGTGTCCCAACAACTCAAGAAACTATCAGCCACAATCGGATGGGTGGAGGTGTATGGGAAACGGTGTCCAATGTGACCTTTATTCCAACTGGATATGAAGAGAAAGATGAAATTGTCTGCACTGCCAAATTTTGGGGAGGTAAAACATTGGAAAATACAGCCTTCCTTGGTATTGGAAGTAAGTACAGACTTGTGTAAATAAGATCTGCTCATGCATGTTAGACTCTTTAAATAGAAACTGTATTTCTTGATGTGTGGATGATGTAACTGTTAACCCTTTTAACAATGATATTATTGTAGGAGGTCATGGGCTTAAATTGGAGACTCTTAGCTCTATTGTCATTGCTGCCTTATTTGTGTTCATCCTCATTTGTGTACTTGCTGGAGTCTTCATGTATAAAAAACGACACAGGTATGCTTTTTTTTTAAAGTGTTTATTTTGTAATTTTACATGGAGAGGTGGGGTAAAATTATTTTTATCAGAGCTTCTCAGTACATGTACAGTAATCCCGTCTGAATTTAATTTATTTCATAAATTGTTAGACTAGACCTAACTGATGTCATAAACAACATTTTATAAACTAAGCAGCAAAGTATAGGCCAATGCACAGGAAGTGATGGGGAACACACATTAATATTCTAATCTAATTGGCCATTAATATTACAGACGTCCTGTGGTAAAATTACTCATTCCACCCAAGTAAAACTAATCCTGTCTAAATGTGCTCATGTCAAACCGTGCAATGCCACCAGATGAAGCTGCACTGATTTCTGCTTGGAACTTAAATTTTGTCACTTTTTCAAACTCATCCTAGAGACATCACTGTCTCAAATTGAGACAGTGCCATCCTCTCTATTCTCAACCATTGTATTGTAACAGCAAGAACTAAAAACTAAAGTAAAGCTGTATATAACTTATCAAATATTTTCATTATTGATTGTAGGCAACTTCATCCAGATATACAGGGGGCACAGTCACAATCTGAACACAGGTACAGTATGCACAATATGACAAAGTTAACTAATGATTTTTCACTTACTAATTGTTGTTTAACCTTCTGAGCAATTTTAACCCTATTCTGTGATGTAGGAGATCAGTTTGGAACAGATTCTCTAGGTTGGAGGCGTTATAATGAATACATAATGCATTATGAATAGCATTATAATATGTTGTATCATCGCATGAATATTCATAATAACAATTATAAAACATAATTGTGACAGTCTGTCCTGTGTCCTGTGTTTTCCCTTCCTCATGTTTCCATGCCCATATTTGGAGTTCCTGTCCTCAGTGTGTTAATTTGTACCCAGCTGTGTTCCCCAGGTGTTCTGAGTTCTTCCCTCATTGTGTCTTGTATTTAAAGTGTGTCTTACTATGTGTTCTCTGTCTGGTCTACTTGTTGCGTACTTATTTCTGCTTCATGTTTAATGTGGCTACTGAGTTTAAAAAAAGAGATTCTTCACTCTGCGACTCCTGTGTTTTCCTGGAGGGACATTTACGTGACAATAATATTTATATATTTGTGATTGTAACTTTCAAGAGTATTAAAAATGTATAGCACACAATGAACACCAAATTAAATCTACTTCATTTATAATGTATCATATCTTGAGTTTATTTTAGTACCTTACATCATCTTGTTAGGTGCTGGGTGTTATTTGTGTGTTTCCTGTGAGGCTAAAATTGAGGCTAATGTGAGCTAGCTAATACTTTCAACTGAAAAAAAGCAATGTTTATTATACAAACTTAAGAGTATTAGTATCCTTAGGTAGAATGTTCACATACTTAAAAAGTATCCTGTACTCAGTATGTCTGTTGAGGAACCATCTAAATACATTTTTTGCATATATTTAGCAGACGCACTACTAATACTCTAATGAAGGGTAGTTGACATGTAGTTGCAGAGTAACTTAACAGCTGTCTAAGGGTACCATCAAAATAATCAATGATATTATTAAAAAAAAAAAAATCAAGTAACATCACTCAAATGGCAAGAAATTAGACTTCTATCTATGAGAAATATTATCCATTATTCGACATGACTCTTTAGCCACTCAGGCCATCGTTTTGATTCCACAATGTTTACACTAGGAGAGGAAATCTTTTGGCATATGTTTTACAGTTGTCTTGGCACACTGAACAGAAAAAGCATGTTAAAAGCAATCCTCACAGGCTATGCCCCGCTCACTGATGAAACTCTCTTTACAGAACAAATAACATTAGTATGGTGTCAGGAAACAAGCCTTTCTCTAAACCTCATATGCCTTCACCAAAGAGGTCAGTGCATTGAACTATATCTATGTTTCTTAAAGGGGCATGAACTGCTTTATTTTCTTTTATATTTTATAATGTTCTCTAAAGGCTGCTTACAATATTAGCAAGATTTTTACATTAAAAACATCACAGCTTAGAAGTAATAGGCTATTTTCTCTCATGTTTTTGAACCTCTCTTTGAAACACTGCTTTGATGATATGGTAGTAAACACGCACTTCTTCTATCTGCTTTTATTATCAGTATTATTTTCAGTCGAACAAACAAACATTACTGATGTGTTGTGGAACATTAAAAATATCATCGCCTCAATTGTATACTGTTTCTGTATCACTTCTCGAGTAATCCTGTGTTTACATCTCTATTTATTATCTCTTACTATGTGCTTGTTTTCAATAAAAGCTATTTGTGCACTAATAAGGAACTTTTGCGTTAAACCTTTAGGGTTGTTGTTTTTTTGTTTTTTTGTTTTTTTACAGCACAATGACCTCTCATATAAATTGATTCATCAATTCATGGGCTATTTAAGGCCTAAAATCACTACATAGAATGTTACACAGCAAAATAATACTTAGTTTCTGAGTAGAGTGTCATAATGAAATTTCCTGTGTTTATTTCTGGTAGGCCTACCTTTAACTAAATTATGTTTTATGCTAATGCTTATGTTTTTTTGTTTGTTTGTTTGTTTTCACCATGCACCTCAGTGTGCCAAAATCCTCAGTGAGTATATTATTCATTTCTAACATTATTAAAATGGAAATTATTTCTATGAATTAAAAGCTGCCCTGAAATATGACCTTTTTGACTGAACTGTTTTTTTTTATTTTTGAAATATTACATTAAGGGCTATGAGCATGAGGCTATTTACACCAACTTGGATGATCGTAACGTGTATGGAAATGTCTGATGTTAACAACACAAAGTTCTACAGTTTATTTTAATGCTCAAAATAACTCATATTGTATAGTTTCAAATATAATAATTTTTGTGAGTCTGTAACTTGTATTGACCTAATTGATTTAATAATTGTTGTTGTTCCTGACCTATTCTGCCATTTATCAACACTGCCCAGCATGTTTGTGTAAAACCTATAAATAAATATAAAAGCAGCATCATTTCTAGCACTGATTTATTTGCATTTCCACATTCAATATAAATATCTTACTGCATATGTATGATGTTGTACGATTTGTCTAAACCCCAGTGATGGGTAGAGAGCAGGGTTAGATGTAGGTCATTTGTACAAATTTATACAAATTGGCAACTCGTAAAATACATACGATTTAGCAAAAATCATATGAATTTGCACTAGTGAGGTTGTACGAATCAGCCACCTCGTAAAATATGTACGAATTGCTGTGATATCGGGCTGGATTTAACATATTGTGATTAAAGGGATACTCCACCCAAATTGAAAAAGTTGTCATTCATCACTTACCCCCATTTCGTTCCCAAATCGTAAAAGCTTTGTTCCTCTTCGGAACGCAATATAAAATATTTTTTATGAAAACTGGGAAGCTTGTGACATGGGAGGCATCTAAAAATCAACCTAGGCTTATTGGAAATACGTGCCTCTTCATACATTTCTGCAAAACTGAAAATAACTCACATACGAATCACTGCTGTTTCCACTTGAAATGAACACTAGAGGCAGTAAAACTTCCCCAACTTTTATTCCTTTTCACACAAAAGTACGATTTACTGGTATATTTTTTATTAATAAAGGCTACTTTTCACACAGTTAGATGCAGCATGGTATGTTATGTCTTCAGAACATTTTTAGCATCGTGCACGATTTGAAAAATGATACTTTTGAACGATGTTGTCACATATACAGCCTTATATGGGTTCCCTTTCAGTCGGTCACTCCGAGTCACGTCGGATATGACCGACGAATTGGGATCTCAATTTGTCGGTCATATCCGACGTGACTCGGAGTGACCGACTGAATTATGTACCTGTACCTAATACAAACGTGTCATGGTTATGTATTAAGTGTGTGTTTTAGCACACTCTCTGGACATTTCACTCTGAAACTGCAGTGAAATGCGCAGTAAGGTACATAATTACGGGGTTGCAGAAATTCCAATGAGCCTGGGTTGCTAAAAGTATATTAAATTGTGTTCTGAAGACAAACAAAGCTTTAATGGGTTTGGGAATGGCATGGGGGTTAGTGAATAATGCCAACATTTTCATTTTGGGGTGGAGTAACCCTTTAAACAACATCATTCTTTCAGGAAACGCCTTGTCTGTTTATCAAACGGAAGGCTGCATCCTCCTGAGGACGCATTTGTAGGCCACATATGTCATCAAGCCTGGTTTATTTCAGTTAACTGAGCATTATATTAGCGAGTCATAAGCGTAATACAACAATTTACACTGAATTAAGAATAATGGTGAAATGTATAACTGTTGATATTCTAAAATAAGATCTTCTATATGACGTATGTATGTGACCTCTGGGGGAGGCAGCCTTCCGTTTGAGAAATGACCAATGACTGTGGTATCATGACACAAGTGCACTGGTGTAATGAGCTTTGACACTTAATAAGACCAAGGAGATATTTTTCACTTCTCTATTTTTTTTATACTGTACTTTTCTCTTCTTGGCTCTTTTCCCAATCCTTTACAGAGAACGACTGAAAAGGTAAGAATGAAAAGTGTTTTTCTAATATCAGCAGTGTTTGCTTTAATATTTCTAAAGCAGGGAAATGTGTCTTGCAAAAAACGTAAGAAACCTTTTGAAAAATTCATCAGTGTTCCAGTTAATGATGGAAGAGTTTTGATTAATGCAACATTACATAATATACAGTAGTCAACATTTGAAGTGGATCAAATACTGTAAGTTCATCAAAGTTGTGATAAGACAAGAACGCATTTTAGTCTTATTTTTATTTTTTTAATAAAAGTTTACTACGGCAGACCTAAATGTTACTGTAGAGTAATGCTGCTTGAATTATACTCATTTGAGCTTTTGGGGTTATTCATAGACTATTGAAAACAAATTAATACTTTTACATTTTCACGTTTGCTTTTGATGTTCAGTGGTTAAGTGAGGAGAACCATCTTATTGTACTTTATTCCTATTACTGTATTTTTGGAATAAAACTTTAAACATCTTGCTGTTGCTGACTGCTTAAACATTACCAGAAGTGTTGACTCCCATAATTTGCACAAAGTGGCAGGAAACGAGTCTAAATGATAAATGATAGTGATAAATGATAAAAAGTCATGCTGAACAAAATTCTGTACATTCTAACCATATGAAATTTTACATTTTGTTTATGTATTCACCCAGGAACATGAAAGCATCACTTTTTTTACTTTTTCAAGGTAATATCTGTTTTCCTCTCTTAGGCATGTTTATCTCTTTTAGGCATATTCTGTTACAAGAAACATTTATATACAATTAAAATATAATTTAACAGAAATGTATATAAATTGAGGCTTTTTACTTATTACTATAAAATACCACATTCTCAAACCTTACACACAGAGGGAAAACTTTACAGCCTAACATCTTATTCACAATAAAAAGGTTATACACACTTTATTCAGGAACAAACATATGATGAAACTATAATACAAACACTAATATCCCCATTTTAATCAACTTTAAAAAAAAAAAAAAAAAAACTTCAAGAAGCAGAGACATAAGCCTCAGCAATGTAAATATGTGTATGTGTACAATTTTGAGGGCATGTTGTCATGTTTCCTTAAAAATTGTGGTGGTGAAGGACTACAGACCAAAATAGAGGCTCTCTAAAAACCACAACACCCACGTCACCTACCAATGAATCGTTTGCAGTTTTGTTGAGACCAAAATAAGTAACAGAAAACAGGCAGATGAAATGCTAAAAATACCAACTTGAATGAACAACTGCCATTAATGGGTTAAACTTTTTTCCCACAGTTGTTCTGCTGTATGTCACTTTGGGATGGGAAGTGAGAATGCCAAAGGAAATTCACGGCCTCAAAGGTTCCTGTTTAGTCATACCATGTTCTTTCAGCTACACATCATACCCACCAAAAAATCCACATAGAGTTGTGTGGTATCAGTGGGTCTCTAAAGGTTATCCTTTAGTTTACGATCCATGGTATCCAAATGATGTCATTGCGAAGTTCAGTCAGAAAACTAATTTATATGGTGACCCAACAAGTAGGGATTGCAGTCTGTTGATTAAAAACCTGGAACAGTCCCACCATGGAGAGAAATTATACACATGGATTGATCCTGAAAATGTTGGATGGCGAACCTTCGCATTTTATGATGTCACCTCTACAATTCAAGTTAATGGTGCATACGTACTGTAAATACTTAATTCTTTAAAATTTGCTTGGCTTCATATTTTCAAAATGTTGGGTTAAATTCAACCCAGCACTGGGTAAAATATGGACAAACCCAGTGACTGGGTTGTTTTGACCCAGTGGCCGGGACACACCAAGCCGTCGGTCGACCGTTGGCTCTCGTCGGGCCGACGGCAAGCAGCGGTCGGGATAATCGGTTTGGCTGGTTCCACTCGTCGGCTTTCGTCGGGTCTCGTCAGGCTCACGTCAGCCCGATCCAGCATTTTGAATCGACATCGGGGCCGTAGGGGAAAGAACTCTGATTTAATGTCTAGTTTCAGGTTTTAGCAGTCACTGCTAAAACCAAATTCATGGTACCTAAAACCCAAGATTGGTGCAAATTAAACTGAAACTTACCTGGCTAGCCAGCTAAACCGGCTTCATGGTACAGGCCCCTGATTTCTCCGTTTGAATGTTGATTATTTATTTTGATAACTGCTGATATAGACCCCTAACTCATCTCACGTCTGTGCAGTGTGTTTGACGATGACGACGCTACCAACGCGAGGCAACAACACCGTCAACTTTCGTTGCCTCTAGTTGGTTGGCGTCAGCTTGGTGTGTACCGGCCTTAACCCAACTGCTGGATTAAAACAACCCAATAGCTGGGTTTGTCCATATTTCACCCAGCGTTGGGTTGTATTTAACTCACCTTTTTTAGAGTGTAATATTGACATTTCTGCTATTTGTAGCAAGTCCAAAGCAGCCTAGCATCAGTATTTATGGAGGTGAAAGGACAGGTAATGCCATCACAGTAGAGTGTTCAACTTTCCACACGTGTCCATACAGCAAACCAACCATCACTCTGACCGGTATAGAAGGATCTGATCAAATAATAGATGATGATATAAAAGATGGCCTGTGGAAAACCACTCTGACACGCACAGGTGTCATAAAGACAGAACGTTTGACTGTTCACTGTTCAGTAACACATTATGGTGGCATAACAGTGACAGAAACAAAAAACACAAGTGCTCAATGTGAGTAAACACAAACATGAACTTCTTTGTGTACATCATCTGTGAGTACATTTTAAAATGTCTCATACTATACCTATAACAATATTTCTGTTCAATTTCAGGTGCTCATCATAAAATAACAATTGAGCCTGAACTGGCAGATGTCACAGAAGGCGTCCCAAATAACTTCCTTTGTAGTGTCTACCATTCCTGCCAGAACGAGAACCCAAACATCACATGGAACTATGAGAACATGCAGGTCACAAAGGGGGGCAGAACACTTTCAGGTTTAAATCATGTCACCTACTCCAACATCACCTTTCTGGGTGCAAAAGAAGACAATGGGAAGAAATTGACTTGCACTGCTAATTTTTCAGAAGGAAACATTACAGCCTCCGTTATTTTACGTGTACAGTGTGAGTAAACACAAAAATGAACTGCTATGTGAACTATCAGTTTAAATGCCACTGTTGGAGGATTACATTATTTTGGTTCAATTTCAGGTGTTCATCATAACATATCAATTGAGCCTGAACTGGCAGATGTCACAGAGGGCGTCGCAATGAACTTCACTTGTAGAGTCTACCATTCCTGCCAGAACGAGAATCCAAACATCACGTGGAACTATGAGAACATGCAGGTCACAGAGTGGAACAAAACACTTTCTGGTTTAAACTGGGTCACCTATTCCAGCATAACCTTTCTGGGTGCAAAAGAAGACCATGGGAAGAAATTGATTTGCACTGCAAAACTTTCTGGAAGAGACGTTATGGCATCTATTGTCTTAAATGTGCAAAGTGAGTAATTTGTTTCATTCATGTCTCATCATTCATGTTGTTTTCTTTATTGATATTATTTAGTTTTTTCCTGTAGCTCTACTTGTCATTGCTATACATTTTTGATCAGTTATGACAATATCAGTTGTGTGCTAATAATAATGTTATTCCTTTTAGCCCCTCTCCATCATGAAGCAGACCCAGTGCTCACTGGACTGAAGACTGTTGGTCTTTACATCCTAACACCCTCGCTTGTGTTCCTTCTGGCTTGTATACTTGCTGGAGTCATCATATACAAGAAGCGACAAAGGTAACTTTGTGTATGTTTCTTTAAGCCAGGCATTCTTAAACGTTTTTTACCTCTTAGAGGTAAAATATTTACCCTTTGAGTAAATATTTAAATAATTTAACAACACAATGATCTTTATTGGTCACAGCTAAACTAATGTATTAAATCTTTCTTTCAATTTTTTACAATTATTTATATAGCCTACAGGGCTGCATGACTTAACAAAAAAAAATGTTTATACAAATTAAATTTATTTTACATTAAATAATTATTTTACTAAAACTATTCACAAATGAAGGAAGTAAATTAAAAGGAAGTAAACAGAAAGGAAGTAAGAACAGCACACTCTGTAAACTCATCAAATCTCAACTAAACAGCAAGTAATACTAACTTCACAGTGTTGTTTGCTTTTTGAGAAGTGCTAGCAAATGCTAGACATTCTGAACAAATCAGATGTGTAAACAGCTGCCATATCACTAACCACATAGATGTTCATTGAATGAAATGCAAGAAGCAATTTTAGATAGATAATATTTTTTTGCAATTAACTCTCTTGCTCTTTGCTGCTTGATAAAATAATTTTTAATCATCAGATTTTCTGTACCTAATTTTAAAAGTTATGGTTTAGGCTGAAGTAACGTTTATTACTTTTAGTCAACATGCAAAAATCAGGTGAATGGTGGAGCGGTCAGCAGTGATATGATTTGTCAAATCAAACAGGAAATAAAATAAAGTAGAATTCAAACAGAAGGGGGGAAAGTTAGTAAAACTCAAATTATTACCTTCCTTTCTTACACATAGCATCTGTTCTCAGGTCAAACGATGCAATGGCAGGAAACAGGCCTTTCTCCCGACCTCGAATGCCATCACCAAAGAGGTACAGCACATTTGAACCCCTATAATCTAATTTATTAAAAATGACAAGATATGTTTGGTATTTAAATGGTATGACCACTTTTGTGTAAACAGCTGCCATATCACTAACCACATAGATGTTCATTGAATGAAATGCAAGAAGCAATTTTAGATAGATAA
>JAUCMR010062546.1:0-17645 GCA_032357425.1 Enteromius argenteus | reverse complement strand
CAATAATCTCACTGCATTATTACAATTAATGACAAAAATAATGTTTGGAAATGTAAACTGATATTTCCAACTGACAAAAGATAGAAATAACTGACTTAAAACCATTTTTTGTTGGTGAAAATACTAGTTGGCCTAAGACTTTTGCACAGTACTGTATATATAAAATTTTGGTGCTTGACAGAGGAAAGTCACACAGATTTTGGAATGACATGAGGGCTAGTAAATGATGACAATATGTCCCTTTTTAAGTGAACTGTTTCTTTAAATCCTGTGTTTATGCCCGTGTCTTTGCGCAGGTGGGTGGATGGCCTGGTCCGTGTGGTCTGAGTGCGATGACTCGGGCCTGCAGCTGCGCAGTCGAGTTTGCGGGGCTCAGTCCACACCATGTGTGGGAAACAGCTCCCAGCAACGAGACTGCAATGAGATCCCAGGTGAGAAAGAGCTATATATAAACACACACACACATATTCACACGCTGTCCGACAATCCCATTATGAGGCAAAGCTTTTCCCAATTGCAGTGTTACTCTTATTAAATAAACATACACTTTTAAACCCTGTCAAACTCGCTGTTGTTTTTAATAGATTAGATGTAATATGTTTACTTGCGCTTATTCATTACTCTGGCTGGTGGAGTGGAAGTGTTCAAAGTGAAGAACTGAATGCACCCAGCCTGCGAGAACACGAGTTATCAGAGCAGAATACCAAGTGAATCAGGCACTCTAATTAATATTAATGTTATGCCACAAGGCAGCCTCACATCCAATTTCTCCCCAATTTTGGGAAACTGGTTCCAAATCCTGAGGTGTCTTAGACGGTGAGGAGATCAAGGAGAATTGTGCATCTCAATCAAAACACCCCCCCCATACCCATCTCTGCTCTTTGTGCAGATTTCAGATAGAGCTTGAAAAGCATGACTCTGGGTGGTAATAGAGAACCTCAGACAGTGAAAAATGGCATTTCCATCAAAGTGCACCTCATTACTTCAACCAAAATACAATATTTACTCTAAATGAGCGTTTTGAGCTTTATTTAGCAAAATAGCTTCCAACTGTTTGTACTTACATTGACTGTTCATTCTCAAATACATGCTATATTTGAATAATGTAGTGCTTAATGGAAGCATAATAATTTCATCACTTTCATGCGACCTGACAGACAGGCTTTGATGTGATTTCCTGTACTTTATCACTACAATCCTGCTCATCCCTCAGGTATAAAACAGGAGACTTCCTCACCACTCAGATCTACAGCTCTTTGACTAGCCCCACTTCCAGGAAGGTTGCTTTTTAAAGGAGAAAGTGGAGTGGGATAAGATGGGGCATGATTGACATTTTGGCTGTGATTCAGTAAAGGGAGGCAAAATACTGTAAGAGAGTGTGTGATGACCTGCTCACAAGACTTTTTCTTGCACCAGCCTGCTTCATTTTTAAATTGTTGGTTTAAGGTTAGATTGTTGGTCACAACCCAATATTGTGTAACAGAACAGTCAAGTGCACAAAATGCATTAATAAAATAAAATGTGACTAACCATGCATAGGTACAATAGCAAAATAAGCTTATTAGTTTTTAAAAGGATGTTTCATGTCTTTCGATGTTGACATCAAGGCTGCAAATCAATTTTATTAAGAGATGAATAATTTGGCATATTGTTTGGTCTTTGCATTTCATGGAATATTGACAGTTTTCAATGTTTGACCAGTTTTCTTAACTTAAAAATTTAGAAGCATCTGACAGTTTGACAATTTCAACCATTTTATCCAAAGAGACTAGCACTGCATTCTGGGTATATGTTCATGCATTCCCTGGAAAGCAAAGCCATGACACTGGCGTTGCTGCCGACATGCTCTACTGGTTGAGCTACACGAATTTCGATTTTGAAGCAAAACTACTTGACAGCTACTGCTCTAGATGGATGTCTGTGACTGTTCCGAAGCATCTCGAACCACAATCGCTGTGTTTTTAAGATGTCTTGTCAATTTGAAAGATGTTTGGCATCAGTTCAAGACATTCAGAAAGAGCTCAAGACCCTTACAAGAGCTCACCCTTTGCGACCAGCCACTAACTATACATCTCTTTCTCTACACAGCCATTCTTCCGGCATCTAGCTATGAGAAGGAGCAGCAGTGTGGGGGTAAGTGCTTTGACCGTTATGTTTGTACTCTGTCCACCGCATGTTAGTATGCGCTTATGCATGCACGTGAATGCTCAAAGACATGTAGCAATGTGCTGCTTCTGTGTCATGTTTCATGTCAGCTCCTTTTCATCCCAAACTCAGGCAGAAATGGAATCGCTAAGCAGGTTTAAGTGAGTAAACTTCATAATTCACACTGCTGATCTTCAGTTTTCCATGTGTCGTGCTCCACGGCTCTTGTGGCTCTCCCATGCAGAGGTGCTGCCTTTCCAGTGCATGCACCAGATTAAAAATACATGAGGGGGCACAGCGGTGCTTTTTAGGTTGCGGATCCAGGCCACATCAGGCAATGGCTGCCCTCAGAGTTGGCACCGCAGTGGCAATTTGGTGTTTCTCCAGGTGGCAGCACATATTACCCATCATGCTCCAGCAGTGGTGCTCTCCTGAGTGATCGTTGTCCAATTAGAGCAGTTCATGGCGGGGTATGGCGTTCGTTTTCCTCAATCACATTTCGCACTCATTACGGGTCAGACCGGCAGAATGCCCGGTCCGTCACATCGACCGGCTAATCACAGCACTGTCCCTCGGCACTGCATCATTCAGCCAGACGCTTTGAAGCACCTGCCTACCGCTGGTTGATGGCTTCGGACATGTAGCGTTAATGATGAGGGATGCAATGGTGCCATATTGCTCCGAATCCACTGACAAGGATGACTATATTGGCTCATTATTTTAAAACGCATATTTAGTCAAAGGTCTGGATGAAAATGCCAACATATTACAGTTATCTGCAGAGAAATGGTTACGGCAATATTGCCTTTTTTTGTTTTCCCAGGGTTCACTCTGCTTCACCTGATAGCTACAGGTGTGTCGTGCTTCCTGGGAGCTGGTCTGCTGTCTTTCCTGGTGTATGTGTACTGTCAGCGTTTCCACAAGCCCTCGCAGGAGTCTGCCGTCATCCATCCCACCACTCCCAACCACCTCAACTACAAGGGCAACACTACACCAAAGAATGAGAAATACACACCCATGGAGTTTAAGGTCAGTGTTCACACCCTGTTCAGAAGACGATAATTCTCCTAATGCTTTTTTATGCAGTGAAAAAGACTTAGCATGTTGTTGTCGATCATGATGCTGCACTTAATTTAACTCATGTTAGTTGTAAGTATAGTTCTTGGCTCTTTGCAAGTAATGACCTCTGATCCTGTGACTTGTTGAAATTGTAAAAAACTTGTCTGATAAAGCAAAGACTCTCTTGAGTGAGTCTAAAAATAGAAGAAATTTAATTTTGTATGTGTACATTGTATGAAATGTTGTGCATAATAATGGGGGAGTGTTGGGTTGGGTTTGTGTTGTTTAGTTGGTGATGTTTTCGTTTCAGAAATTGTGATGAAAGTCATATAGAGTGGCTGTTTGCTAAAGTCATAATGCTAAAAAATATTTTTTAAGACTTTTTAATGTAACTTAACTAATAATTTGAATGTCACTGAATTTTAAAAAATATAAGCCAAAAAATAACCATACTTTTTAGTGGAGCATTTGCATGGGCTATGTGCAACTCAATGTAAGACATATTTACAGAGCAGAATATTGTGTGGTGTGTCACACAGTCACGAAACCTGCAAGACTGTTAAAACACTGCTAGACAGTACAGTGTGCAATATATTTTCAGCCATTTTTCTCTTTCAGCCAAAAACCAAAAATGTCCTTTTCGGTGAATCGTTTTCAGTGGCTGAAATTTCGGTGCGTCCCTACTTAATAGTGTGCAAAATTTAGATATACAATGAATTATAGTAGTTTGCAATGTAGTTGCTAAAATTAAGTTGGAGGAATAAAGACTACTTCTTGTTAGTATTAGCCTAGAGTATGCATTATGCATATATATATAATTTATTATTTTTTTTTTTTATAAACGCTCAAAAGGCAAGGATTTTTAGACCTCTTGGAAATAGAGGTCATTGTAATTCTGCAGAGATTCTGTGTGAGCCTGAAGATAATATGCCGACTTGGAATCTGTGGCCTTAGAATTCCACACAAAGCTCAGTGGACTTTGGCAGATTGCAGATCCTGTTTGTATTTATGTATTTTGGCAACTTTCGAAATCTTCTCAGCTGCTTAAAAGTGTGTTTAACATCTCCGTTTTGCACATTTTACCATGTTCAAATATCTTTCGCAGATGTTAGGCTCATCAGGATGCTCAATCAAACGGATCAATGTTTCGATAGCACCACAGAGACAGCTTTTACCACTTTCATGAAGAGTTTACAACTCCCTGCAGTATTAAGATATATTTCAACACCAGAAAATGACATTTTACTTTTACATTTCCCCACAGATAAGTTATCAGGAAAAGTTGCGAACAGCCAAGTTACTGAACTCTATCTTAGGGCACGCTCGTTTGTTTTGTCCGAAATGAGCATCACTAGATAACTGATAGTTTGGTGATTACTGCTGGTTTCACTCTCCCCACGGCTGCTTGTTTAGCTGCCTCTTCTGGCTGCACGTGGTGCCTGGCACACACTCCGTCTTTATTAATGGGTTCCATTAGGCTGTTTAAGCAGCAGCCGCTCAGTGGACTCCCACAGCTGGTTGTGACTGATCGTCGAGCTCATCCAATTAGTTTGGCTCGGCTCGCTCTCCCTCCACCTCGTGTCCTTGCTGTGACACCTGCGCGAGCCTTTTGCCACTTTTTCCATCGATCTTCTGCATGACCACTACTCACTCGAAACTCATCATGAGACTTGGCCAATACGAGTGGATGGAGAAAAAAGCGGCCATTGCAAAAGGCCGTCGCTTGGGCCTCTGTCCACGCATTCCCAGGGCACGTCGGTGCGCAGATGGCTGTGTGATATTAACCGTGTGACATGGAGGCTCTCTGATTGATTGGTGTTTGAATAAGCATCCGTTGAGAGCCACGTTGTAAATCAGGATGAATATTCCGATTTCTCTCAGGGAAGGTTTTGTCGAAAGCCTGCTAAAGATACCACAGTCAGTAAGATGTAATTTGGTATCGTAATAGCAGCAAACATTTCCTTCACTTGTCACTCATTGACTCTTGAATAAAAAAGCAATTTCATCTGTCTTGTTCAGACTGAAAATGGAGATCTCAGCCTCTTTGTACAGCTATTGTTTGCCAGGTATTGAAAACTATAATTGTTGCACAGCAGTTCTTGGCTACGGTGAGTCACTCAAATCAATCTTGTATGTTTCATAGCATCACTCCCACAGTAACTGAGCTGCAGCTTTTTTAGAGCTAGACAAATGGTATTTCTCGAGAGCTCTACATTACATGCACACACGTTACTTTCATCCATGACCCCTGAGGTCACCACTTTTAAATTATCCAGCTTAACGTCTGTGGACTCCATTCAGAAGTGCCTTACATATTTAAAGGCGCAGTGTGTCATTTCTGCTCCACTAGTACCACCAAACAGATTCGCAAAAATAACCTGATTTCAGGCGCAGCGCACTGTGTTCGCGAAAATAAACAAGAATGCTGCTCGTGTTAAGAGTGTGTTTAGCTATTTTTAAGTTAATGTGCAATCAGAGTCTAAATAACGAAGTTGTCTTCCATTGTGATTTGCGCAGAAATGAGACGTCTGTCGAATTTCAATGATGTAAAAACCGCATGTAATGCGACATGGCCGTTCAGACT
The DNA here is from genome assembly GCA_032357425.1 of Enteromius argenteus. Classification (NCBI taxonomy): domain Eukaryota; kingdom Metazoa; phylum Chordata; class Actinopteri; order Cypriniformes; family Cyprinidae; genus Enteromius; species Enteromius argenteus. Next base: position 11,857 of record JAUCMR010062546.1, on the reverse strand, counting down.
TCAGACGCATTGCGAAACATTGGATATGTATCTGATTTATTATTTCACCACATATGAAAGTGGCCTGGCCTGATTTAAAAAAAAAAAATTGGATTTGTGCTGTTCAGACTATCAAAAGAAAATCAGATATGCTCACCTTTGGGCTAATTGGATTTGGGCCATTTCAACCTGCAGTGCGAACTAAGTGGTTTTCACATGCATTCTTTTAGAGTGTTCTGAAAACATCTGAGAACCAGTTTTCTAGGGTCTTCTGCATGTTTTTAACATGTTTTTAACATGTTCCTAGGGTGGTCAGAATGTTTTTGTTGCTTTGTGGTATGCTGACCCTTAGATAAACGTATTTATTATTAATTTTTAATTGTTTATTGTAAAAGCGTAGAACCCTGTTGTTGTCTTTTTTGGCTGATCGATTACTATTTATAAGCTACGGAAGAGGATTAGGGCCAAGTAATAAGTAAGGGATAATATACAGCTAGCAGGTTGTTATCCGCTTCACTTCACGTCGGGCTGCCGATAAGCCTGTCGGGCTTTATTCTGCGATAACAACCTGCTAGCTGTGTATTATCCCACTTATTACACAGCTTCTTGCCCCAAAAGTAAATAATAAAACAATAAATAAATAATATAATAAAGTAATTAAAAAAAAATTAACCGGGGAGTCAGTTGAGTCATCTTCTATCCACTGCTTTTGCTTTTTCCGTACATGTTAAATTTAATGTTGAAGTCCTCCATTTTAACTCGTGGTTAAGCATTTTTAAGCCACAGGATGCTGCCAAACTGTCAGCGACAGCAGAGTGATGTAATTACTAACAGTCAAGATGATGCGTAGAACCCGGATGAGCCTGTGTTATTAGTTTTTTACCGGTTGTTATCTGGGAATAACAAACTTTGGAATGTGGCGACTGACCAATCAGAATCGAGTATTCCATGAAGCCGTGTAATAATAAAAAATAAAACCATCTCATGATTAAAGTCATTAAATTTAAAAAAAAACTGTTACATTCTAAGAAAAAGTTGAAATACAATATTAAACTAAACTTGTTAAATGACAAGAAGAAACTTGTTCAGTTTCGAGAAAAAACTTGAAACATTTCGAGCACAAACCTAAATAAATGCAGAGAATATAAAGACACTTGTGTCAGGGTCATTTCATCTCGTTGGATGTTTTCAAACAGCGTCTGCAGTGGCGAAGGTAGGAGTATACGGTGGTCAAACATTCTTTTCTTCCTCTCATCACATATCACATTGGAAAAGAGGAAATCAGTTGTGTTTAATAATAATGTATGAATTGCATAGGTTTAGTGTACAGTACACTGCAGTAAATCCATTGTAAATATTTATTTGTGGATTGAAAAGTATTCTTCATCTGCATCATCTGTCTTTAAACTAGTTTAAATCACATCTGGAATCTGGAAATTTAATGACTAATCTTAAGATGGTATTATTTTTTACTATTGTTTGGCCCTAATCATCTTCTGTAGTAACAACAGTTTTACTATAAAAACCATAACTAAGGTTGGTGTAGCAAAGCTTTTTTACATGTTGCTATGCAGTTTCTAGAGTTTTCTGAGTGCTTTTTAACATAATGTACTGTTGTAAGGTTGGTAGGGTTTAGCAATTAGCATGTTGCTTTGTGATGGCCAGGGTGTTCTGCATGGTTGCTATGCAGCTGCTGATATTTCTGGGTTGTTTTTAACACACTGCTGTTAAGTTGCTAAGGTGCTCTGGGTGTTTTTTGTTTTTTTTAACATGTTGCTAGAGAGTTGTTTTAACATTTCACCATTCAGTTTCTAGTCTTTTGAATGATAGGAATTTCTTCAGTGGTTTCAGCATGTTGCTATGAGGTGGCTAGGGTGCTCTAAACTGTTGCTGTGTGGTTGCTGTCATTGTTGGGGGTTTTTAGCATTTTGCCATGCTAGGATGGTTTGGATGGTTTTTACCATGTTGCAGTTGCTCGAAAATTATAAGTGGTTTTTATGTGGTTTTTAAAGACTTACAGCATGCGGTTGGTGTGTTCTTCAGTGATTTTCTTAGCATCTTGCTGTGTGGTTGCTAGAGTGTTCTGGGTGATTTTTAGCACTTTATGTCATTCTTCAATTTTTTTAACCATGTTGTTGTGTGGTTGCTAGAGTATCAGAGTGGTCTTGCAGTCATTATGTTGTACAAGTCAGAAGACCCCCTTTGAAAATCTGATTAGTCTCTCCTTCATTATAAGATTCTACGATCATGACTCATGCCATTGGTCAAGACAATATTTGCTCAAACATGCTAGTGATGCAGAACTGCCTTGCTATCATGCTAGTGATGCAGATATCTTCAAGGAACAAAGAGTTTACATGTGTTCAGCTGAAGTGTTTCCTGAAGGTGTGAGATCTTGCTGTGTGCTTTCAGCATCCTCATATTCTGTTCTTTTTAGTTCTCAAGGTCACAAGAGGTTTGCTGACTGAGATCAGTGGTGTTTCATGTCAGAGACTGATGGATAGTTGTTTCCCTCTCAGCTCATCTAACACTCCTTTATTTGTTTTTCGCCACAGACTCTGAATAAAAACAATTTGCTGCCGGATGAGAGGACCAACTACTTCCCATCACCGCTTCAGCAGACGAACGTGTACACCACCACATACTACCCCACAGCGCTGGGCAAATATGACTACCGACCAGACTCCTCGCCGTCTCCTTGCAGAACCTATAACCACAGCTGAGACATGTGTCCCATCCATAGCTTTATCGCCATTTCCTAAAAGCCTCCACTTTCCCCATCCATACACTCCGCACCCGATGAGGTGCTTTTTCCAACATTCCAGCCGATTTTTTCCCTAAGATCTCTCCCCCAAGGACTGCGTCACCTAAGTCATGGTGTCTGACGGGGGAAAAGTCCAGTGATTCAAACAGCACTTTTTAAAGATTGTGTAGCTATACTGACTTTGATAAACTGATGTCTTGACTGATCGCTGCAGAACTCCCGTTACTGGAAAGAGATTTTGCTGAAGCTCAAGGTGGGAAGACAAAATTGCGCTGGCATCCCGTACCACTCCAACAATATCCATTACGGGAAATGCAATCTGCCGCACTGTGGCAGTTCTTTTTGAAACTACAGAAGAAGAATAGACGGACACCAGACAAAAGAGAGCAATCAATGGTGACATTATTAGGTTCGGTTAGAACGGCAGAATTGTGTTACCTTTGGATGCAAATGTAAGGACGTCCCACTGACTTCCGACCTTTAAGGGGCAAATCTCTGACAAAAGAGGATGGGTTGCAGGATCAATGCATCTCCTGGGTGAACTCTTCAGATACGAGTTCGGAACCAAGCTGCAGAAAAAAGAACAGCTTAAAATAGGATGCCATTCAGAAGATTATCAGAAGCGAAATATAGATTTTCAAGCACGTTAAAAGGCCAGAAGAATGCGTCATTATTTCCCTGAAAAGTCGAAACGCCTTTCTTACTTGCGAATGCATGGGAATATTGAGGAATATTGCACCAACATGGAATATGCTTAGATCTGAAGCAAACATGTTCTACTCTCTTACTGTAAGTCCCGGTGGTCATATTAAATATGACTGGGTTCAAACTGAGACGGACTATATTTTATTATGAAAAATGTAGGAAATACTGATAGCTTGGCACTTGTTTTATACGGCTGTTTTAAAGAGGGAATTATTCAGCAGTTGTAGGATAGATGGACAATAGAGTTTATTTAAGATATGAGTTCAAACATTGACGGAGCTATACTGAACATTTCATATATTATTTTTTATTATTGTTTCCAGATGGTATATTCCTAACCACCATCACATTCATCAGATATATGAGCGAAGGCGTACACCATTATATGAGCATCATACATTCATGAAATTGCCTAGAGAGTCAACTTACACAGAAATGATCAATGGATCACTGTCTTTGTCACGTCGAACAATATCTGAAAAAATGAATCTTTGTGCAGCACTATGTGCTTAACTCAGATTTTATTTTGCCAATGTGTTGACATGCTTCCCAGAGGCATCACACTCACATTCCAGACGCAACTTAACAGTTATCGATAAAAACGATTCAGGAACGGAAACTCTCATCAGGATATAGTATTTATGGTATTGCTTGGTTTCTAAAGGGCATTGAAAACTAAACCAAGCTATTTTATCATGCTCGTTTAATGAATGCTAAGCCAGCCATGCTTTCAGCTAAGCATGAGTACATGGGTTGTAAATAAGTGATGTCCCACTGCGAAAAAAGTTATGCCACGCAAAGGTTAGTATAATGTACATGTATATTGTAAAGCTAACACTGTTTTTTAAACGCCTTATAGTTGTAAAATAATATGTGCAGCAGCTGTGTAAATATACCAACCGTAGGGATTGTGTGGGGATGGAGCCTGTCAGTGTCCAGAGATTGACTACGAGAGAGATCTTGTGGACCGACCCTGATCGAAAACTTCAACGATTATTCATTAGAGTCCCTACAAAACTATTAGAGTGTTTGTACTTTTATTCATCTGTTCATAATTTATATGAATTGATTTTTGCCATTCACATGACAAGGTTCACAGAATTATTGAATTAAGTTGCTTCAATATCATACTCAAATACAGTCTTTAATTGTTTGATGCTGTTGGATCCTGTTCAAATTAATTAAAGGGTTTTTTTTATCTTAAAGGTGATTACATACTGAGCCTTTTCATTGAAAAAATATCAAAAGAGGAGTCAAAAAATCTGAGAGCGTTACTGAAAATGTTTTGCATTTTTATTAATTAGTTTTATTTAATTTCAAAACTATATTATCAGCATAATTTGAGTGAAATGTTTTTGAATTGGTTTCTATATATTTACTTAACATTCTTTCCGATTTTACCTGAAGTAAATCCCAGATTTTAAATGTTTTTCAGAGGTATTTGGACTCCACTGTATGCATGAAAAGAAATCCAAGAATAGGCAAAACTCTAAGCTCATATTCAAAGTTAAAGGTCAAACTAAATCCCCAAATTGGCTCCTGTGTGCCTGCCAAGATAATATGTTGGTCAAGTGCGGCGGCTCTGTGTAAGACGGGTTTTGAAAGGAGTATCTGTGCTATTGAACACGCATAAAGCAGGACGACGCAATGAGGCGCTCCATCCCTGCAAGGCTTGGTGCCCTTCTATGCAACTGACCTGGTGGTTAGATATGCGATGTAGACTGTAATCACTGCCTTTTAGACACTGTGAATTTTTGGTACTCTATATTTTTGTATATTGTACATTGTAAAAGATAATAAACCTTGATGCCAACCCGGTCTAACTTGAGCTGATTCGTCCTTTCCCCACTACTCCCACACTACATCAATCTAGGTCACCCTGCTGTCTCCCGCAGAGTGAAAGGTAAGCGTTTTCAAATTGTCATGATTTCAGTCCAGTGTCAGGTTGGCTATCATACCTTTTGTATGTAGAGGGATTTGTTTGGCAGGCTCACGGAAATTGGACCTAAATGCTGACAACACACACACACACACACACACACCGTTCCCTTCACACAATCCCTCCTCAGAGGGAAAAATGGATGTTGGTCTTTGACATGATACACTGTTTGCCCTTTTCACTCAAGACCTGATGGCATAAATATTGAAGTTGGCATCGCTATACGAGATTGACCCAGTGAGCGTGGGGAGTTTATTCACTGCAAGTCTCTCATCTTTACAGCTAGAGTAGAGCTTTAAAACCGTGAGAGTCAACAGGAACCAGTGATTTTCATTTATTATTTTTTTAATGGGTGTTTTGATGATCAATAATTTTTAATGTTATTGCTGTTGCTCCATTCAGTCAAAGGAATAGTTCACTCGAAAATTCTGTCATTATCTATTCACCCTCATGTCATTTCAAACCATTCTGATTTCTTCTCTGGAACACAAATGGAGAAAAAGTATTTTAATTACATTATAGGTCGCTCTTGTCCATGCAGTTACAATGAATGGCTTTCAGGTTATAAATATTGCACAAATTCAAAAGAAAAGTGTCTTAAACGTAGTCCATTCAACTCATGTGCTAAATTCCTAGTCTTATAAAGAATAAACTTCAACCAGTAATTCTGTGAAAATATTCACCTCCAGTGCCGCTGTGTCAAAATCATTGAATTGAATGCAATCAGGTCAGTACAGTTTGTGAATGAATCATTTTTAAGTTTTGGAAACTAAGTCAGCAAAGCATTCATTGAAAAAAAATTTAATTCGCTAATGAAACTTTTTTTTTTTTTGTGACCAGGAATGTCAACATTTTCACTTTATTTTCATTTGACAGCTATTGCTTGTCTCCAGAAGTAGTATGTACCATTTTAATGATGCTTTTGCATCCTTTTTTGAAGTATAAAAGCTCCATTCCCCATTTGGTCTAGTGACCAATTCAAGTCCATTTCTAAGAACTATCCATTAAAAGGTTTTGCATTTGTGTTTGGAATGACATTAGGGTGAGTAATTGATGATAGCATTCATTTTTGGGTGAACTATGTGTGTTCTGAGATGTTTTTTCCAAGCTTAGAGTGAATGATGTCATCTGCCCATCGTAAACAATCGTAAACCCACTGTTCCTCAGCAAAAAAGCCAAACATATCTCAATCTACCCCTCCGAGTTCAAGAGGGCAACGCTTTGAGATGGAGGGTGAAGGCCAGAACCCGCTGTGCTTCAGCAGGAGGGCCTGGTCTCTGCACAGCACTGCAATCATTTCAAAGTGGGTTTTATTGACTAGCACAAGGCACCATCCATCACCCGCTATCTGCTGACAGACTGGCACTGACAGATGACCACCGCTGTCCTCCCCTGAGTGGCCAGCTGGCGTCATGCCAGGAGAGCACCGTATGTTGAAGGTAGGGGCCGAATCTGCGGCCCATCAGGGAAGAGCGGTGGCGAGGAGCGAGACAGATGCTTTTGTGGCTGGTTCTGCAAACCTTGTGGAATCAATTTGTGCTGCTGTCAGCGGAGGTCGGGACTGCAGAGAAATGGGTCTTCACCAAAACTAGACTGTAACTTCCTTAACACACCTGGTATAAAGGGTAATCTTCTCCTAGACTCACATGGAGTCTGAAAGGTGACAAAAAAGGTCAATAAAAATCCATTGACAATGTCTTGGAAACAAACCTTGGATTCATGTTTGTTTTAAAAGTTACTTGGGAAGAAAAAAACAGTCAAACATTTTAAAACAAGCAAATGTCAAAAGTTAAGTAAAGATTATTCTCTGTGTTTCAAATATGTATACAGAAAATTATGTTCATATTAGTTAAGGTCAGAAATTAGCTCAGAAAATTAATATTTAAAATAATAAATGCTTTAGAAGTAATTTTTCATTGTTAGATCACGATGGAGTAAACTAATGTTGACAAATGTCAACTCACTGTAAAGTGTTATATATATATATATATATATATATATAGTGTTATATATGTATATATATATCCCACCCTTTGTTTCTGTTTTAGAGTGGTTATACCACCTTGACTTTGTGGACCACAAAAATTATCAAAATATATTTTAAATTAGAAATTGGAAACATTCAAGAGGAGGTGTAGTCCTCTAATTTTTTATTTTATTTTTTAATATACTGTATACAGTCTGACAACTGACACCCCTGCAGAAAGCAGTTGAACAGATTTGTTGGGTCTATTTCATAATGTATTTATTAGACAAGAAGTCTGAGGTAATAAGTTAAGATAAATTCAGTAATCAGATTAGGCTACTTCATCCAGAAATTGGTTTGCATCTATGCCCTGCCGTCATTGTCACTATATAACCGATGATCTCTGTGAAGAACACAGTGGGGCACATCAGATAAACATTATTCTTTCATATTAGTGAACAAAGTCAAAATTGTTTTGGTGTTTGTGCTCCACAGGGAGACTGGGAGAGACGGTTTGCATGCTTACAAGATGAACAAACCAGACAGTTTGAGTGGGTCTCAGAACCATAAACAGCTCCTTTACACACAGAATATCACCTTTATTCTCTGAGGAAAAGAGTCGCTCTGTGCTGTGAAATAACAGATGCTTTGAAATGATTGATATCATCTGCAACCAGATGTCAGTGATCGGATCTCTTCCGTATACAAGGAACCTACACTAGAGTGATTTCACACTGACATCAGAGGGATAAAAGAAAAATCATTTAGCTTTAAATATTTATATTTTTCTTTTAATTTAATTTTAAAAATGTGATTTTAACATTTTATTTTCACAAATTTGTATTTTATTTTTTATTATTTTCACAAAAACAGAGGTTTGGAGGTTTGAAAATGTGCATTTTTGAAAACTTGTTTGAAAACTGAAACTGAAAAAATCCTGTAGAAATTATACTGGCAGCTGGATGCCAGTAACTTACTTTGGATTTAAATGTATGTTATTTATGGGCAACAGTTTGTTAAAAGATAAATGAACATTAAACATTAAAAAGTCTTTATTTTTACAGAAAAAATAAATAAAATAACAGCCTTATGCAAAGCATTTCTGAGAACCAATTTAAAAAAAAACAGAAAAAGGTTGATGAGGATTTCTGGTTCCCAGAATGCTTTGCATGAGGCTGTTTTTAGTAGTTTTATTCTGTAAAGATAAAGACTGTTTAATGTTCATTTATCATTTATCAAATTGTTGCCAATAAAATTGAAAAATATAAATTTACAGTAAGTTACTGGCATCCAGCTGCATGATTACAGCAAATCCTTTTACAGTAAAACTGTAGGTTTGTAAAAACAGTGATGTCATGCACAAGTGTACTACTAGCTTGCATAGAATTTTCTTCTCCATTCTCTTCCTTTTTGCTTTATCTCCTGGGCACTGGTATATAAAATAGCTAGCAAAGGTGAATCATGCATAATAAAGAAAATGTGCTAAACTCTCTTTCAAAGTCAAACACAAGGATCATATCCAGTGTTCACAGCTTTCTGCTCCTCCTGACTTCTCTCAAAGTCATTTATGACAGAGTGGTGTTTGCCGTTTTTTGGATGTGACATTAAAGAATGGGTGGGTGGCCATAATTGGTCAGTGATAAAGGGTCCTTTTGCCTCCAGAGTATTCCCATTAATGAAAGCAGGAGCAGGCCAAATGATGTTAAATTACCTCACTAAGTCAATACGGTTTGGAGCTAAATGGAGCTTCTGATATATATTCTGCACACAGTAAATGAACAGAACAAAAACAGACAGAGATTTTATATTTATAATATTTATATCCTTCATTTGACTATCCTCAATTTACTGCGGCATTCATTCAACAAAACTGAACTTTTTCATTCAAGCTACTGCCTGATTTTATTAAAAACTAAAACATGTGGCGAGCCAGACAAAAATGCCTCCGGGTTACGTATGTAACCCCAGTTCCTTGAAGGAACGAGTTACTGCGTCGAAACGCTATGGGAACGCCTCCAGTGTGACCATGCTCTGAATCTGCTGTGCAATCAGTCCAATGGACGGGCGAGACATCATAGGCGGGTGACGTCAGAGACCAGGGAGCTCAAAAACACGTGCAGAGAAACCAGCATTAGCCTCAGAAATGAAGCAAGTGCTGACAGGGACGCCGGGAGTGTGGCAAAAAGACACAGTGTCACATTCCTTCAAGGTACCGGGGTTACATACGTAACCCGGAGATGTTCCTTTTCAGGAACTCGAACTGAGTCAAAACACTATGGGAACGAGTACCCATGCCTCCAGACTCACAAGTCCCCCGCCCAGTGTGGATGAAGCACAACTAAGGCAAGAGGACTACCGAGCCTGGAGTGGTCGGAGGCGTAGACCAGCCAGCTGCTTTGCAGAGGTCCAGAACCGAGACACCTGCAAGCAAGGCCTTTGAGGCCACCACACCCCTTGTCGAGTGAGCCCTGACTCCCATCGGCGAGGGGAGACTAGAAGACTCATAGGCCAGGGTAATATCGTCCACAATCCACCTGCTAAGTGTCCAGGCAGACCCCTCCTAGACGGGCCGAAACAGACCAGCAGCTGGTCCAACCTCCTCCACAGGGCAGCTCTGTGGATGTAAGAAGAGTGCAGCCTCTCCTGGTCCGGCTCCCGGAAGGGAGGAGGGCAAAAAGCCTGCAGCACGATCTGCTGTGGTGCTACTGTGGGGACCTAAGGGTCATCTCCCGTTCGCGGGAAAAGAAAAACTTTTGCCAGCCCTGGCACAAAGTCCAGACAAGAAGGGGCCACTGAGAGGGCCTGCAGGTCCCCCACCCTAGTCTTGATGGTCAGGATGTGATCGTAAACCTTCTCAATATGCTGGAAGGGACCCCGACAGAGGGCTTCGAGCACCACCAACAAGTCCCAAGTCGGGACCCAGGACCGCATACTGGTGGTCTCCACACCATGACAGTTTCCTTGTGGAGGGAGCTCTGGATTGGAGAATGGTCTGAACAACCTCGGTTGAAAGACCAGAGGCTATGAGTTGTGCCCCCTCAGGGGCCATACCCACAGTTTCCATAGCTCTGTGTAGGGGTGCAACAGAGTGCCCCCTGCCTGAGAGAGGAGATCCCTCCTGATCGGAATCTCCCATGGAGAGCTGTCGAGAAGGGAAATGAGGTCCGAGAACCAAACTCGGCCCAGCCAGAATGGTGCAACCAACAGTAGGCTGACCGCGTCTTGGTGCACTTCTCTTGCCAGAAAGGCGTACAGACGAAGCCTCGGCCACATCTGTACAATAGCATCCAGCCCCAGTGGAGCCAGATGAACTAGAGAGAACCAGAGGGGACATTGAGCACTTCCCTTGAGTCGCGAAGAGGTCCACCTCTGCCCGATAGAACACTCTCCATATCTGAAGCATCCATTCCCTGGGCCTCGGCCCCTGTCTCGACCGGATGTCTGCTCTCACATTTAAACGCCCCAGAACATGAACCGCTCTCAGTGAGAGGAGTTTGCTCTGGGACCATACCAGGATCTAGTGCGTCAACTTGTACAATGGGCGCGAACGCAGACCCCCCTGGTGGTTGATATAAGAGACCGTTGTCAGTGTGCACCAACACGTGACGATCTCTCAGGTCCGGGAGAAAGTGTTTCAGTGTTCGAAAAACGGCCAGCATCTCCAGGCTGTTGATGTGCCACGAAACCCATGACCGATCCCCAACAAGTGAGGAAAGCATCGGTTGCCAGCATCACGCGGCGACACGGGGTCCCCAACACTGGGTCCTGATTTAGAAACCGCAGGTTCCTCCACATAACCAGGGCTCACACACAACATTGGGAGACCCTGATCATATGAAGGGAATTTCCCCTCGGGGAAAACCCCTTACTTTTGAGCCACCACTGTAGGGGTCTCATGTACAGCAGGCCAAACGGAATCATGCTGGACGCGGCTGCAATAAGACCCAGCAGTCTCTGAAACTGCTTGACCATGAGTAACTGACATTCCCGCACCCTTGCGACTGCGGTGAGAAAGGAGTCGATCCGAGCAGGGGACATTCGTTCCTGCATCGTGGTCGAATCCCACACCACGCCTAGATAAGTGATTCTCTGTGCCGGAGAAATCAAACTCTTGCCGTTTAGTCTTAACCCCAAACGTTTCATGTGAGCGAGGACAACATCTTGATGCCTGACCACCTCGCTCTGTGACTGAGCTAGAATCAGCCAGCCAGTTGTTGATGTAGTTTAGGATGCAAATGCCCTGAAGCCGCAACGGAGTTAAGGCCGCTTCCACTACCTTGATTGCTCAATACTCGACTGCTCCTGCCTGCCTACTGATCTGCTGAGAGTCTGCTGTGTTTGTAGCTCCGCAGCTTTGTATTTCTATCTACTATTAGCTGTATATTTATCACTGTTTGTAGTGATAAATATACAACCTAATCTCCCTCAATATTTCCTATAGTATATATCAAACCTATCTGTTTGTTGATCGTTCGCGTTCATTCTAAAAACCGCGAGTGCAGCT
>JAUCMR010062513.1:0-17649 GCA_032357425.1 Enteromius argenteus | reverse complement strand
ATTGAAAAGGTTAAGCTTTGAGATCCAAGACCAATTTTGGAAAGAACTCCAACAATAAAGTGTATTTGGATTGAATAACTGACAGTAAAGACAAGAGCCGAGCAAGCGTGTCTCTCTTCTGTTGACACTTCTGAAGTGTTTTAGTGCTGTAGGTCTCAGATGGGTGGTGAGCTTGTTTGATGGGTTTTTCTGGATGTCGTGGGTCTCTTTGTCTTGCTCTGTTTCCCAGAGGATCCAGACACAGGAGACTCTCAGAAAATTACATGTCACACCTCTGGCCTCGGATCTTTCCTTTCAGTTATTTGCATGTAGATGGTTGTATGAATTATTGAGCAGATTTGATTACATGTGTGTCTGGATACAGAAATCAAGTGATGTAATTAAATGGAGTCATGTGAACACTGTCAGACTTGGCTTTATTAAAACCTGCAGTGCAAATGTCCATTTATGAAATGTCTCTCTCTCTCTGTGTGTGTGGAGAATGTGAGGGTCATTTGCTCTGTTCTGTTCTCTGCTAAAGCAGAGCAAGTTTCTGGCTGTGATCGAGCTTTTCTCTCAAGAAGTGTCACCTGACTTCAGAAGACTTGGTCTTGTGTTCTGTGGAAGAAGTTGTTAAAGAGGTTTAGTGAGTTGTCTGTGTGTGTCAGTCCTCAGATCTCAGTCTCCTCGTTGTTGCTGCTGCATCTCTAGGAATCTGAATTCATTGGGCATGTATTCACAGTCACGTCTCAATATCTCTGGCCTGTGGTTTGATGATTCTGTTCCTTGTCTGATATGTGTATGTATGTGTGTGTGTTGCAGGTCACTCAGTGCGTCTGCTGGGTCAGAAGAAGGAGAAAGGCAAGCGTCTAGGAGGAGCACGGCTGGATCTGCCTAAGATCAGGAAGAACCCGCTGATTGAAATCATTTCCATCAATACAGGGTAAGACGTGAACCAACACACACTCATGAAAGATTCAGAGTCTCTGGAGGACTTCATTTCCAGCTGAACGCTGTGTATGTGACTGTCCTCATCCAGACCCAGATGGGCTTCTGTGTGTGTGTGGTCCAGGTATATGTTATGGTGGCAAAATGTCCCTACAAAGATGGCAACATCTGAAACCCTTGTCTTTGTAGAGACATATTTAGGTCCCCATGAGGAAATGAGCTAAATCCTGTGGAATAAAAGGGTTTGAAAATGTAAAAATGCCTGTAGGTTTGTGTGAGGGTAAGAGTAAAGGGAAAGAAAACACAGATACTATTATACTCTGGTTAAGTGTGTGTGAGTTTGTAATATGTGTATTGCTGAAAGGATTCAGTGTGCAAGTCATTTGAGACTTTTTGATCAATTAGATTAAAAAAAGAGGCAAAACAATGCCACAATCTTGACTGAAACATTCTCTTTTTTTCAATCACGAATCATGATTCTGGTTCTAATGATATGAAACACACATGAAATACTCTCAGAAAATGATTCTCAGCCAGGTCAGTGTACAGTAATGTCCATCATCAGGAGGATTTATTAAGTGCTGTTTCACTGGAGCTTGAGCATCAGTAAGAGTCAGCAGACAGAAGCACTCTCTGTGTGTGTGTGTGTGTGTGTGATGATCCCATTCAGCATTCTGACCCTGATCTAGTGTTCATTCACACCGCTGGACCTTCAGCCGGACCGAGTCCATCTCTCATCAGTGCTGATGTGTGTCTGATGATCTCCAGACATCTCTGTAATCTGCCTGTTTGCTCGACAGCGTTCAACAAATTCCCCAGCATGCCGGTGGCGTAATTAGAAGCTTGTCTTTCAGAGCCACTTAGAACCAAATGAGATGCAAATGGAAATGCCTCAAGATGCAGAGGACAGTCTTCACGGGAGAAGAACATGCTGTTTGGGGACTTTGGGACTTCCTGCTGTGTTTTTCCTGCTCAGTGAAGTCTGTGTTTGGATTTTCTAAGCAGAAGTCTAGCTGTTGTCTTGAGTGTTTGAGCTCGTTACTGAAGGTGTTTGACCTATCGGTAAGCCCTAATCTGATCCATGGGGAGCAGAACTCGGACATCTTTAGTCTTCATTTATTTTAATCAGGGACAATGCACATTAAAAGTACATAAAATATGTGAATTGTGCCAGATTTAACCAACACTGGCAAATTTTGATCCGTAGTCCATTTTGTCCATAGGTTTCAGTGCCACAGGGAAACACTGGAAGATCCACAGCTTTCTCCAGTTTGATGGTGTTTGTGCTACAGAGAACAATGTTCCTGGTGTACTTATAACACTGATTCCAGCTGGCATTTATTTTATTTCATTTCCTGAACCTAAACAAAACATGTCTGTGCCAATGAAGATGAAAACATTAATTTTCTGGTTGTTATACTCTCATTAAGTTAGTTTTCATCTGCTCAATAAGAATGTTAATGTCATCTTGTGCTTCAGCAAGGTGTCTCTGGCTAAACTAGCTAGCGCTGAAGTTGGCTAGTCCATGCTAATGATCGTTAAATAGCAAACTGTTCTCACATACAGTGTAGGTCAAAACACATAAACTGAGGCTCTACATTTCAGAGCCTCTTCATGTTAAAATTGTTAAATGTAAATTGATTACTTATTTGGTGTAACAGAATATGTTGACATGCTTTAAAGTTAAAAAAAAACATATATATTTTTAAAATACTGTACATTATTATATCCTCAATGCCAGCCTCTCTCAAACACATCATTTTCTAGAAAGACCCTCCTTTCAGCAAGCACAGTCTGCTCTGATTGGCCAGCTAACACAGTGCATTGTGATTGGACAAACTCCACAACCACACGTCAGAAATGTAATGCCCTGTAACCATTATCGCGAGTTCAGCTTTCAAAATAAATGTAAAAGACAGTTTATAATGTTCTTAGTAGTTTTACCATCGGTTCAAGACAGAAAGGGGAACAGAGTCGTGTGACAGACACACCGCTTGTTTGTATTTGCAGTACACAAGCTGTGATTGACTACAATGTGATGTGACCATGATACTCTACATGACGCAAAACTGAGCATTTGAACAACTAGCAAATAATTCAGCTGTTAACAACACATGCTTACAGTCGCTGATTCAGAAGCACCAGATTGTCGGAGCAAAGTTGCACAAATCCAAACATCTGTGTTGTGCTGTTCTGTTGTAGGTAATCTTACTGATTTATAACTGCATCTACTTTCAAAAAGCCAAATAAAGGGCTTTTGCGTTCACACAGAAACATTAGAAACGTTACCACATCGTGATATAGATGTGTGGGGGGGGGTTGATGAGGCGTTTTAGCCCGATCTGGATCAGCCTTCCCTTTCCGTTTGTGTTCGGTAACTCTGCGGATCTTACATGCTCAAACAGAAAAATAGAAATCACATCATATGAATATATATATATATATACCTCCATGGCACATTTAAGTCCTCCTTAAACTCTGTTTTTCTCCTGCGTTTAGAATTGTTAAAGAACGTCTTGTGCAGCTCTGTTTGTCTCTCCGAAGGAGCAATAGTAACTAAGATAGGACAATTAATTATCTGTCTGATAAATATTGTCTTAATCTTCATGGTTTGGTCATTTTGACCTGGAGAGTATTTTCTTTTCTTCTGAAAAAGGAAGGATTTTGAGAAGCCCAGTTGGGGCACTTGAATAATTCAGACGGTTGTTTACACTGTTACGCTGACTAATACCTCACTGTTAACAAACACTCAGGACAACATTATACAGTCAGCACACTCCTGCTTACTCAGTGTAAGATCATGTACGTGTAAAACTGAGTTCATCATTGTGCTGATGATATGGTAACCAAACTACAGACTCTGACTGTGATGTCTGAACAGCATTCAGCGTAAACGAAGATTCGCTTCGGTCCTGATGAGAGATACTCCTGACTGCTGCCGGGACACATTTAGACTAGGAAAATAATATTAAATTATATAAAATATTATTTAGGAGAAAAACAAATCCGAGATCAGGGCAGACTTCAGTTGTTTAGTGTGTCTTTGTTAGGATGTGTTCCAGGAGCTGCAGTGGCTTCTGTATTCAGTCGTTATGAACGCTCGTGTTGGGACAGGAATCACCCGGCAGCAGCTCAGAGATGTGTGTGTGTGAGAGAGAGAGAGAGTTCCTGTCAAACACACATGTTGTGCTTCCATGTTTTATCTGTTTATTACATTGATGTGATGGTTTTTCTACTGTACAGTATGTGTTTTCTCTCTCCTTACCCTAACCTTCGACCTCACACACAACTACAGGCATTTTACATTCTCAAAAAAACTTGACCTAAACATGTCTCCACAAGGTCATCATTTACTGGTATTACTATATTACTATTACTATACTTGTGGGGACATTTGGTACATATGACGTAGTGAATACCAGCACACACACACACACACACACCATCTAGCAGCTGTGAACTGTAGTTTCTCAACATTTACAGTCAATCTGCTTTTGAGAAACTACACTACAAACTGCTAACAATCATTTCAAATATGGAGTATTTTTTAATTATGCTGTGTTTATATGAAAAAAAACAAAACAAACAAAAAACAACTACAACAAAAACACATAACACATAACTGATACATTGATATTAAGGCCAAATCCCAATTCCATTCTATACCCCTTCCCCTTGTCCCTTGAAACCGTGTCAGGGGGTAAGGGTGAAGATATTCCTCTAAGAATTGGGACACCACTGCAATAACGTACAGCGTGAAAAGAAACTTGTCAACGCTGCCCCATGACTTTTATTTAAATACTGAAATATTTATACTGAATCGCTTCATTATATTTTCCTACAACAAGAGGATAAAATTACTCACTCATTATAAAAAGTCATTAATGTCTCTATTAATGTCAGTAATGCTTACATTTGTGTGTTTTAGTTCGCTCCGGCAGCCATGTTTTATGAGAAAATGTTTTGGGTTGAAGTGTGGTCCTGAAAAATCTAGGTTTGAAGGGCTATCTTAGCCCTACCCCTCCAACTAAAAGAGAATCCAGACACCTCTCTCCCTTCACATGAACCGACCAAACGGAGGGAAAGAGGAAGGACTAAGGGATTGGGAAATTTCAAGGGAAAATGAAAGGAATGCAGATTTAAAGATGACTTTTCATTTAGCTTCTCAAGTCATTCTCTGTTTAGCTGATCGGTGTCTCTGTCCTGTAATATCACTCGAGGCGTTCAGTGGCTGATTCAGAGCTCAAAATAAAGCATGTGTTTGCATATGTCTGTAGTTACAGGTCAGATCTCTGGCTTCATTTGCATTCATACATGACATTATCATCTCCTCGATGTCAGCCTGCCTTTATTCAAGTTCAGAGCCGCTTTTAATTTGTTTTCGGCCTCTGACATCAGGCCTGGCATTTGGAGGCAGTGCAGATAGAGAGCTCTTTGTGAGGTTTCTTTCTCGACTGGACGTCATCCAGCCTCTTATCAGCGGTGAAGACGCTCCTCTCTCCTCAAACCTCATCAGAACACGGTTTGAATGGACGTAGAGGATCATAGACTCAGAAGTAGACACCCACTGCTGTGATTGGCTTGTGGATGATTGACAGCCCACATCCTTCACAGATAAATGCTGCTGTGATTAAGGTCAAAAACACATAAATAACTCATGCAGAGCAAGCATCTGTAATACCAGACAAAGCAGTACTAACCCTGTAATGGTGTGACCCTGTAAAGTGTGTGACAGTACTTTCAACCTTTTGAAAATCCTGCGTTATTTCTGATGCAGTTTATTAAAAATAAAGTTAATCAAAAAAGTTTATTGTTTGGTATAGACTTGTGTTTGCTTCTCTTGTTATTTAAAGTACACATTCAAATCAGTGGGCGGGGCCAAAAATGCAGTGATGTAGAATCAGTGGGCGGGGCCAAAAAGGCAGTGATGTGACTGATTGTTTTTCGCTTCTGAAACTTATAGCATGTTTTAGCATGCAGCGCATAATAACACATTTGGGCTGTTACCAAGCAAATGAAATCAACACAAAAGCTGTATCTGAAGTGACATTTAGATGCATTTCTTCTCTGTTTAATCCAAAATTATTTAATTAATTAATTTAACTGCAGTTACAAATGCATAAATTTTGGTTTGATATCTTAAATATAAACTTTAAATACTGATATTTGAAATTATTTGAAACATGAAAAAGTCGGAAAAATTGAAATGTGAAATTAAAATCCGCCAATAGATGGCAGTAAGTCATTGCGCTTGAACCGAGTCATTGAAACGCTTGATTCATTCAGAAACGAAACACCATCGTGTTGTCTTCATGTGATGAATGCGCACGCTCTGTAGGAGTGTTTTAAATGTTTTTTTGCGAAATTCTCGATTGCAGACTATATATCCCACATCCCTACCGCTGAGGCGTCTCAGATGAGAAGATCTGTTATCTTGACTTTATCCATGCAGCACCAAAGTAGAAATGAATAACTATTTTACAATTTCTGGAAAAATGCCGAGGTCCTCAATGGTGGGTACAGAATTAGCACCGTTATAGCGACCCAACGTTCTCCTCAGCAAACTTACTTAAATCAGAATTTGGTGCTTGTTATAATGTAAAAATGCTTGCGGTGAATGAGATGAGACGAGTGACGTGCTGAGTGATTGACAGGAGGCGTGGTTATGTAGGACAGCGGTGTGTGTGACGTGAGCTCGCTGTCGAAGGGAGAGAAAGAGCTGCTAATATCATTTTATTGATCCTGCAGGAGCGTGGAATTGAACCGTTTTGATCATTTCTGTATAATGTGATGAAAAACTAGATTTTTGACAAAACTATTAACAAACCCAAAAGATTCGGGGCTTTTAACAAAACATTCGGGGCTGGAGCCCCAGAAGCCACCCCCCCGCTCCGCCCCTGCTTTGAACAATCTTTTTTTTTCCACTCCTAGGTCTTTGTCTCTCTGTAAACATCTGCCTCAATCTGAAATGCATTATGAAAGGTAAAAAGTGAATGCCATTTCATGGCTTGAACTCAATTGAAATGAGACTTTTCTCTGCAGTGTTTGTGTTTTGAGGGTTATGTAACTGGAAGATGGGGATTTTCTCTGCAGTTATACAGGTTTATTTGTGCGTGTGTGTTTTCTTGAGCTCCACATTGTTTTTTCTCCTGCTCTGTGTCCGTTTTATTTGACGGCGGTGGGATTGTTTACTGAAGCCTGAAGCAGCTGGAATGGCTTTTGGAGAAGCTCAGTTTTGCTGTAAAGTAAAGGTCAGATGAACACATGAACTCTTCCAGAAACACCAGAGTGTTTGATGTCCCGTCCTGTCCTGTCCTGAGACTGATGGAGGAGGTTCACTCAGACAAGCATGAATACACCTGCTGCATTTGTGCCTGTAAAAAAATAACAACAATAATAATAAATAAATAAAATGCCTGGATTCTTCTGTTTCCATCACTAGAGCCATGTCAGCGTCTCTGAATGACTGTGAATGTGATGGCAGTGTAAGTCAGTGATTAGTTCCAGTGGTGTATCAGCGGTCATGAGCACTGATTCAGCTGCTTCAGCAGATGGACTCTGTGCCATGAGTTTTGTCTTCAGGACCGTTTGCTAAGGATTGTGGGTATAAGTTGGAATGGAAGAGTTCAGGGATGCATTTAAAGTTTTTATCTTCACAAGGGCTCCTGCGAACACTGCTCAGGCCGTTAGATGCTGAGAACGAGCGATGTCTGGTGTTACAGCGAGAGTCTAGTGAAGCTCTTTCTGGCTCGCCCTGCTCCGATCATAGAGACGTGTCATGTGAAAAACATTAGCTTATGGCTTTGGCTAGTTTAGCGTGTTCCCATTGGCTGTGCTCCAGTCCAGAGCAGCTGTGCCGTCAGTAAATCCTCACCGCTGCTGGAGCACATTATGAAGAGAGAAGAAATGAAACAGCAGATGCATTTATTTGCACACAAGATGCATTTCCCAGTCGTTTCTGGGCAGATGAAGCATTCAGAGACGTTTAGGTAAAGAAACAGCAACACCGTTCTGTGTGTACAAATCATATTTCACAATCTAACACCAGAGTCTCTTCATGTCCAGCGACGCATTTGACCTTGGATTCTCTCATTGAAATTCAGCTTCATTGGTTGTAATATCAGCCGTCTGTCTCTGGAGAGCTCCACAGAGCTCCATTAACATTTAAATTCATTCAGATGTTCTTGAATTCATTTATTTCAGTTGTCACACATGTTAAATGTATCTCTGTAGAATGCTATTTGCATTGTGTTGGTGTTATATTTACACATCATAAATAATGCATCTTGCCGTTGGCTGCAGTCTGTGTGGAGACATGAAGCTAAAGACGGTTCGAGCTCCAGGCTTCACCTGACCTTTCTGGGTCTTCAGAAACTCTGACCTCCTGAGCCTGAAAATCGTGCACTTTTCAACCATTTTAGTCCATTTTAGTTGATTCTGAACAATAAATGATTTACAGGGATCTATTCAACACTAACTGCAGTCCTGCAGAACTGAGCTTGACCCAACACATGACACTGTCAAGTATTCATTTATGCTCAGTTTACTTTAAATAAATGATCAAACTCACGACAGTAGTGATGTATAACACATGCACAGGTGCTGTTGATATTCTTTCTGTTTGCTAGTGTTAGCATGTTCTCCATCAGTAGTGAAACGTTTGGTCCCTGGATTCATGTTTAGCATTCAGTTAGTGTGTGTTTAGCATCTCTGAATGGAACCTCCTGTGTTATTGTCTGGTCCTCGATGCTCTCTGGGTCATCCTGCTGGTGATGTAGGGCTCTGTCAGCCGTGGGCGGAGGATCACCCGGTAGTGCCGACCCTTCTAGCCGCTGCACACCTGCGAGAGCACTAACCTAGTTAAGAGCAGGACAATACTGGAATCGGGCAGAGTGACTCCAGTAATAGGAGCCTAACGCTGTCTGATGGACGTTTCTAACCAGCTTAAGGACTTGCTACTTTCCTTTCATTATTTTTGTGGCTTTGGAAAACTTGCGTCTGATGTTTCTCTGCGTCACTTTTAACTCTGGGTCATTCACACAAGCTTCGTTGTAATCGTTGGAATTAATTGCTTTCGCTGAACTTTTAATGTCTCTCTGTGAGCGATCGTCCAGGTGTGGATATGTGGCAGCTCAGATATATATATATAGTGACCGGAGATGTTACTCCCTTACCTGACCTCGGTTGAGTGACAAACAAGCCCGCGTCAAAGAAGGTGGAGTTTCAGAACACACCCACCGACTGTGTAGCCGCCTTGGACCAATGGTAGCTCAAAGGTGTTTAGGAGCCAAAACAAACTCCCCAAAAAGTTCGCTTTGGTCAGCTGATTCGAACTTCGTTTTGGTCTAATTTTGTTTCGTTCGTTCTTCGATTTGGTTTGAAGTATATCTGGGCCTTAAGTCTTCAACTCAACTTGAGGTAATTATGTGTTCGGCCTGTTATATGAAGGGTTTCTCCGTGTTCTGAGCTCTCTGAAGGCCAGCGGTGGATGAGAGAAGAGCTCCCACGTTTGCTTTGTGTTTTTCTCAGCATCTCATGATCTTAGGATGTTTGGTCTTACCGTGTTTTGGTAAACAAGGCCTGTCTTTCCAGTTACAGTCATTAGAGTGCTGGAGCTGGCCTCTGGAGGAATCTCACGATTCGTTTGTGTGTGTGTGTGTGTGAGTTTTAGATGTTGTCTCCAGCTCGTTTATCAGAGGGTGTAATAATTGCACATGGTGGGATTTATCAGTGCTTGACTGGCCTCGACTCAACGTCCATCTAATGAGCCTTAAACGCTGTCGCTCATAGCCGTGAGATTGCCTCGTTTAATGATACTCTATGTGGCAGTTTGCAAGGTGTGAACACTTTATAACACACACTGAATTAGTGTGAGTCAGGGCTGGAGATCAATGGGGGTTTGGGGCAAGAGAACAACCAAAATGAACAAGAGTGACTCCCAAACTCAAGATAAAGGGCAAAAAAAAAAACCTGCACAATAAGCTTAATGTTTTATGGATGTTGTGAATGTAATAAACTAATTCACAAATGGTTTAAATGGTTAAATAATGTTTTTCCTTTGAAGGCAGAATATGATGTGCCCTTTCCCTCATACAGGAGCAGTTAGGATTCAGTGGATAATAGTGTGTGTGTGTGTGTGTGTGTTGAGGTCAGTAATTGGCTCTGAAGACGCCTGTCTGATGCGTGGCTTTGTGAGATTGATGATATGATCTGTTTTGGTATGTTATGCACAGAGCAGCAGAATGCATCTTGAGTGATAGGGATCTTCATCTCCGTTAGGGTCGGCTCCATTTTTCAGGGATTATCTGACTGGATTATTTATGTTTATTGTGTTCAGGGCCAAACAGTTTAGCTCACGTTGCTGGCAGTCTTTTCTCATCCCGTGTGTTTGAGGAGAACTAGGGCAGCGTTTCTCTGTCCCTCTGATGTAGATGAGGAGTCTCGTAACGTGTGTGTGTTGTCCCCTGACGGTCGGGCCCCTGCTGACTCGGCCCTCTGGCCCCTGGAGGGTCGGCTGCTTGCTGAATGATTCTGCTGTGGGACAGCTCTATTCCCTGAGGTGAAGCCGGATGACAGCAAACAATAGCTCTTATCAGACTGGAAACACGGGGCCGTTATGAATGCGGTGGGATTGGGTCATGAGCTCAGCACAGATGAAGGATTCTCCAGTCAATGTGTGACGAAGGCCACTGCCTCATCCAGCAGCTGCGGAGCCAGAACATCTACTGAGGATCCCGCTGGTGGAGAGTGCTTCATTCGCAGGCCGTCCAGATGATCACTGGCTGGAGGTTTGGTCAGCATGAGCTCTTACAGCGGTCATCCATCCTCTGCTAATGGTATATGGCTCTGCAGTGAAACACAGATGAGGAACCAGCCATTCAGAGCCAAGCCAAAGTTCTCTTCACTGAATCCACCAGCAAAGACAAAGAGGAACATTCACAGTCTAATGATTCAAGTGTGAAGTTGAAGAGTAAGATGAAGGTGACCGTAAGGACGTCTCTTTTCAGCCTTACCTGCAGCAGCTACTTGAGCTTGATCTTTATTTATATGACACTTCGTACATTACTGAGTGTTTCAAAGCAGCTTCAAAGTGAACAAGAACATGTTTCAATTATGCAAACAAAACTCAGATGTAAAAAGAGTCAGTTCGTTGATTCAGTGATGTCATCATCAGCTCATCTTATTTTTTTTTCCAAATTCTGTTTTACATTTCAGTGATTGTAGTAATGGTTTAATAAACACACATGATGGGATGACACCTACTGTATGACAGAGCTGTAAGAGTGCTGGTGGTTGTTTCTGTGGAGAATCCCACACACATGGAGGTGTCTCTCGTGCCAGCTGAGGGCTGCTGGTATGAGTGGAGTGTGAGATGTGATCTGGCCTGTAAGTGTTCACTGGACTGTGGAGAATGACACACATTAAGGGAAGAGATGCATCTGTGAGCAGGACAATAGGAGCATGAGCAAACACTGATTCCGTGCTCGGAGGAATTTGAGTGTTTCACAAGTCAATCAATCACTTTTATTTATATAGCACTTTTAACAATACAGATTGTAAAGCACTGAACATTATCAAGTAGGAGAACAGAGTGATGGTAATGTATAATGACCAGATTAAACTACTTATTTATTAAATACAGAGACGGTCTCTGTAATCAAAACCACGATAATCACTAGAAATTAGGTGTCCCCAAGTCTCAACATCAAGGGTGTTTTTTTGTTTGTTTGTTTTTTGTGGACCCATGCAGCCTTGTATTCTAATAAATAAGATTATGACTCTAAATTTGTAGACATCAGTGCAATTTTACAATTGAAGAGTGTGTTTGCAAAAATGATAAATGCCATTTATTAGGGGTGTGTCTCGCGAGAACTTGGCGATATTCTCGCGGTAGTGGTATGATGTGGCACAACAAATCTCTGACAGAAAACTGCTGCCGCGTTCTATTTATGACGTGCTGACACAAATTCCAAATGGTTTTCCACGGTCTCTTTATCGTGTAGGCAAACTTAGGGCCGGGGTGTGCTTCACTTCACTTCCGCGTTCCGTTCGGTCTCGCACACAGCTGCGTCCACACAGCTTTCAAAGTAATTGCAGATTAGTGCGGACGGACGAGCTCAATAAATGTCAATGCTACCTACTTGAGTGGCACTGTTTTAGCATTCTTCTCGCGCATACACTGTTGTACACAGACTTAATTTTTTTGTTTTAAAATACTACTTTTCCCCAATAAAAATAAATTGATTAAAATAAAAATCTCGTCTCGTCTCGTTCTCGCGAACCTAGTGTCTCGTCTCGTGTCTCATCACACCCGAACCCTAACAAATATATATATATATAGAGAGAGAGAGAGAGATAGAGCTGATTGCTGTGCATTATACTCCAGATGTAGTGCAATCTGAACCCTAAACACATTTTGTCAAAAGATCCAGTATTGCCCACTTCCAAGTAAATGTAAGTTCACGTTTAACTAAAAACTTAGACTAAAATTCTAAACAATAAAAATGAAATGGAGTTATTGTGTTTTGCAAATGAACTCTTCAATTCTTGATTTTAATTTAGATAAAACAGCAAAAACCAACCTAACCAATATTGTCCAACATTATTGAAGACAAGAAAACAATCATGAATAAAATAAGAACAAAAGCAAGTTATGCAATAATAGACATGAAT
Organism: Enteromius argenteus; assembly: GCA_032357425.1. Taxonomy (NCBI): domain Eukaryota; kingdom Metazoa; phylum Chordata; class Actinopteri; order Cypriniformes; family Cyprinidae; genus Enteromius; species Enteromius argenteus. The sequence continues at coordinate 5,049 of JAUCMR010062513.1, read as the reverse complement.
CCTAAAAACTAATCTTCGAGGGAGTCATGTCTCTTTGGTTTGCAGCTATCTCTGACTAGGTGTAGGATTTAGTGTCAGACATAGCACTACGCTGAGACGGTGAAATGGGTATAAACTCTACACACGGCTTCAAGCACAGTTTACGCCGAGCCTAGTCTTCTGACCGGGTGTACGTCCAGCTGCTGCAGCCGGACCCAGATATTATTTCAGGGTTGTTATAGGAGTGCTCAAGAGCTTTGGCAACGGCAGGAAAGTAGTAAGAGCCAAACCAGACTCGTATGATGTTGCTCTGAGGATCAGCGCTCAGACGCTCGTGGATTACAGCCTCCACATCAATTTAATTAGCCAGCTCTGTTTTCCTCTCAGCAAACAAACACAGCATCAGCACCGATCACCAGCAGATTACGCTTCAGTTACGAGATTACTGCAGTAAAACTGCTGGGAGACAGGAGGTAACTGTAAACATGCTGTGATGGAAAACCTGAGATTACTTCAGTGACACAAATACGGAGAATACAAAAAAGACAAAGCTGTCAGCAAATGAAGCCTCACAGAGATCTGAATGTCCTCCGTTGCTGTTTAAACATGCTGTTTGGGAGTCAGAGAGAAAAACACAAACACACACGGAGTATCTAGAACTAAGCCAAACATCATCCAAGAGCTTTTACTGCTTCGGTGTGGTGTTTGCTGATGGAAGGTCTCAGATCAGAGAGGTTTTGGCTCTTGGAAGCTCTCCTCAAACTGTCCCGTTTCACCTCATGTTTTACTTTGTGTGATTTCCAGGTGTCTGATGGGAGAAAATGGACAATCTTGAGTCCCTTCTCAGCCCATCTGATCTGCTTGATCACTTGGACATGGATGTTGACACTCCATTTATACAGCTTTGTCTTTGTCGTTGGTAGCTTAGCTGGAAATGGCCCATGTCTGGATAAAAGCTGTTCTTTCAACCTGGGTCCAAATCATGTAGAAGAACCTAATCCATCTCTCAGATTCCCTCCAGACATGGAAGAAAAACCCAGCTCTCCGCTAACTTGTTTTTTTTCGATCGGTTCTGTGATTTTTGATTTTTTTTTTGTCATCAGATTATGAAGGCTGAACCCTGTAGCTGCTCTGATTCATCAGTGATGTGTCGTAGTGGATCGTTTATGTCTTTCTGAAGCTCTTCCTTTAAGCCCAGTTGACTTTCCTCCGTCCTTCAAACACAATGATGAACCTGCTGTGAAACTCACAGTTCAAACTTCTTTAATTACGCTCTTGAGCAAACCCCAAACAAGCCTCGTCCCACTGTTATCGTGTGTCTGGCCCGTCCTCATGGGCATCTCCTCTCAGCGTAATTTAGCTGTGTCTCACTCGCTGGGGCTCAAATTAATAAATTGAGGGAGCAGGGAGCATCTGGGGAGCTCTCAGCATTGTCTGACTGTCACAGGACTGTTGAATAGGTAACAAAGAGTAAAGCGGGTTAGTCTCACCAGGGGCCCGTTAGCCCCGGCGCTGTGATGAAGTATATTGTCCGTATGTATCGCTGGTGTAATTAATGACAGGCGGACGCAGCCGCGGCGAGCAGCTTTCAGCAGAAGTAATTAAGAAATTATTTACTGCAGGTGTCTAATCAGGCCCTGGTATTTTGTGCCCTCCGTGTGGAGAGAACAGAACCCGTGGAGCCTCTTAAATGAGCCAGTTTATCAGTGCGAATAGAGCAGAACGGCCACAACTGGGTCTCGGCTCTGTTCTGACGGATCGCACGGCAGGAGCGGAGAACAATGATGAATGCTAATGCTGAAACTGTAGAGTTACGATAGCAAAATAAACAGAATTCAACAAGGAGGAGAAAACTCTTCCTGTATCCTCTGTTGTTGATGTCAGAGCTTGAGTTAAACTGCACACTTTGGTATGTACCTATACATTTGGTATGTAATACGATGTTAAGGACATTTTTCTTTTACTTTTGTGCACTAACCAGTTACAGTACCATGTCAGCTTCCTTGATGTCCTGTATTCTAGATGTCCTGTAGACAAATCCATTGAGGAGCTCTACAAGCTTTACATGTTCACTGGCACTAGCTGTGTTGACACATCTTATACCCCACAACAGAGAGGGTTTCCGAGGGTCCTAAAAACTCTTGAATTTGCCCTTCCTCTGAATAAGTAATAAATCTTAAATCAAAGCAGAAAGTGCATCTCCAGTAAGTGCATCTTGTTTGAAGAGTCTTTGGATGAGACAGAAATACTAAGGAAGAGCATCACTTTTTGCAGTGTGATCAGAAGGTACAGTAACAGTTATTTCCATATTCCAGTGTTTGGGAAACGAGATATTCAAGTCTTTGGCATGCTTCTTTATTTGTTTGTTTGTAAAATGGATTTAAAAAGTAATGAAGAGCTGCTAATATATTTTTGAAGTATCGATAATACAAGACATCTACATTGAGGCACCATTTTGATGCATTTTGTTCCATTTAACGTATTCCTTAGCTTTTCTTTACTCTTAAGAAGGTTTTAAATGCTCTTTCACCAGGCCTGGAGAAACCCAGAGCTCCTGGTGACAGCAAGCGTCTTAAGATGCCGCGGTTGTTGCTGCGCTTGTGGATCTATCGATAATGAAATCACGCTGCACCTGCATTAATAAACCATGATGCAGTGAATGCTGTAGATCTGCTTAAATGTGCATGAATCTGAGCTCAGACGGGACGTGTGGATGAAAGCGTCTGGCTCTGACATGATGAACGCAAAGAAACGAGCAGTGGCGAACGGCCCTCAGATTCTGTAACATGACTGAAATACACTTCAAACCCTTCAAGCTCTGCTCTTACCACATCAGCCATCTCTGTTCATTATTGCTCACTCTGTTTCTAATGAGGCAACATTCTCCTGAAATTGTGTAAGGCAGGACTTATAGATTACCCAGAATGCCGCCCAGCGGTCTGTGATAGGCCGGCGGATCGTGACCTGCAGTCAGGGACGTTTGGGTGGAGGTAGACGTGGGTTGGTTTAATTTGAAAGCTCTGCGCTGGACGGTGATCCCAGTGGGTAATTCCACAGTAAAGTACATTCAGTGGCTGTGTTCAGGGGGACCCATCTGTGCCTCCTGTAATGGCTGCTTTAATTCAGTGTGAATAACCAGTGCTCTCTCCACCTTCAATACCACGACTGAGGTGAGACCCTTGAGCAAGGCACCGAACCCCCAACTGCTCCCCGGGCGCCGCAGCAATGGCTGCCCACTGCTGTGTGTGTGGTTGATCACTTCTCACTGCTGTGCTGAGCACTTGGATGGGTTAAATGCAGAGCACAAATTCCTAGTATGGGAAACCATACCTGGCCACATGTCACATCCTCCTCCTTAAATTAGTCCTCCTTAAAATTAGTCACATGCAATCCATGGAGGATCAGCTTTTAGTTGCTGGGCTTGTGAAGTTAGAGGAATATGTCTCACTATTATTTGCAACTGATGCTGAATAAATGTACTTACACACCTCTGTGCCGACATACAAGGGCTTTTTGTTATTGTTTTAATGCAAAGAAATGAATATAATTTTACCAGTTTTTCTAGTCTAGAGAGTGTTTATATTTTAGACATTATAATCAATCAGAGAACAGTGAAATCAATAAAGCATGTGTTTGAGTCTACATTCTCTTGATTTGTGCTTTGTGCTCTTGATAGCTGAAAGTGCAAGAATTATGATTCTCAAATGACAACAATCATGATCAGTAATCACTATTATTATTTTGACCAAAAGTGAATGACAAAAATATGACTCTGTGCACTTACTGATACTAGACTAAACTAGCTGAAAATGCTATGATGAAATACAATTTAATGTGGTAAAAAATAAAAAATGACACCTGACACAGGACTAAGAAAAAACAGATGACAAAATTATCACTAATGCAGACGATAGATTGGAGCAAGTCTCATCATGTTCAGTAGTGATTACACATGCAGTCATGCGTTTGTGTTGAACCTGTTTCAGCGAGGAACATCTCCAGCTTCAGGAGCGGTAATGAGGCTCCACAGACGTGTCTCTAGCTCAGCACTTTCACAGAGCACCGTGGCTGGAGGGGAGGCGATGCTGGCTGCTGTTCTCTAATGATGCTCCTCACGGCAGTCCAGCATTTTGAACTCTCTCCTCTGAGCTCCTGGACGGTCATGACTCCCGGCAGAGATCTTGCCCGCGGTAGAGCCCTGTCTCTGTAGCTGTTTGAAGGAGCTGGACGGGCTTCATCGACAGTGCTGATGAAAGGAAGAGATGTGCTCGAGGCTCAGATCTTCTGTCCTGTCGGCTCTCGGTGGAGCTCGTTCCGCAAACAAACAGCAGAAAGATTTTCCATCCAACCCACCGTCCTCCTGCCAGACTCTTATTGATCAGCGCTCTGAAACACACAGACCACAGACTCTTTACCTCTCTGCCAAATGTGTGCAAGAAAACAACAAACTTAAGCTAAAATGAAGCTTTGACTCTCATCGGTGCTGTTTTCTGCATTTTGCTATTGTCTGGCCTAGTGAGGAGTAAAGCTTTGGACCCCATTCACTTATTTGCTGGAGTCTGTCTGTGAGTGTGACATTTATAATAGTTTGTCAGTAATGCAAGAGGGAAAAGACAAAGAATCATTTTTCCAGCTAAAGTCAGTTGATAATATGACTTTGATGATTCAGTGATGTCCTCATTCAGTTCAGCTCCATTAGTATCTGTGTAGTCAGTCAAGTGTCCCAAACTAAGCAAGCCGAAGGCGACAGTGGCAAGGAACCAAAACTCCATCGGTGACAGAAAAAAAGACATTGGGAGAAACCAGGCTCAGTCATAGTCCAGTTCCCTTTTTGACCAGACAAAACTAGCATGCCATGGTTTAATTTCAGGTTGCAACACAAGTCATTCCTCTTATGATGTGGTGAGTGCATCAGGTGTTAGGGGAAGTGTTACTGGTTTCAGTTGACCTAATTAATGCAGCCTAACAATCCTTTAACAGCTTTAAATTATATACGATGTTTGATAGGGAGCCAGTGCAGTGTTGACAGAACCGGGCTAATATGCTCATACTTCCTGGTTCTAGAAAGGA
>JAUCMR010062466.1:0-17657 GCA_032357425.1 Enteromius argenteus | reverse complement strand
AAATATATTCACACAGAAAACAGTTATTTTAAATTGAAATAATATTTCACAATATTACAGTTTTTTCTGGATTTTTAGTCTAATAAATGCAGCCTTGATGAGCAGAAGAAACATCTTTAACTTTTGAACGGTAGTGTATGTATACACATTATTGCTATATAGGTATAATGTATAATTGTAGCTTAAGTGTGCAAATACATTTTTGGGGCCACTTTATATATTACACACAAACCTACTACAGTTCAGATCTAAATAATGAAAAATATAAAGAGGCATGTGCTGTCTCAACCTGACGAAGTCTGTCCGTTAGACACTCGTGAGTTCATGATGTTGTTTATGTTCATTTATTTGTTCTCCAGGTCCATACTGACGGGTCTCTTCGCTCCCACCTCTGGTACGGCTTACATTAACGGCTACGACATCAGCTCCGACATGGACATCATCAGGACTCACCTGGGAATGTGTCCTCAGCATAACGTCCTCTTCAACGAGTAAACCTCCTCCTGTCTTTAAACGCAACCACAGGAAACAAATTCAGAGCTTTATTTGTGCATCTGAATACTGCCGCAACAAAAAAACCTCTGAAAACAAGGTTTGACAGCTAATGAAAGCCTCGAGAGATGAGTAACAATTCAGCAGAAAGAGTTCAGCTCAGGTCTTCTCGAGGAAGACAGCAGTTCAACTCCAAATGTTCTTTCAAAACAAATACTCAAAAACCGGAGGTAATCAGGGTTCAGCTCAAAAATGGTTTTACATGAAAAAAAAGATCAGAGCTGCAGGTGATGACAGTTCAGTTCAATTCATTGTGACATTCGTCAGGCTTTCAGGAGAAATTAGCATTCACCTTAACCACCAAACCGGAGTCTAGCTCCTTTCCTTTACTGCAGTCGTGTTTCACTGATCTCAAGTTCAGCTTTATCCCATGACTAAGGCATTAATCTGTCATAATTCATACTAATTGCTTTCTTCAAGTGAATATTTTGTGAATAACGATGTGAATATTTATAGTTAACCAATCTACTATCGCCCAACTAATACCCTGTGTCATTATAAACACAAACTATTAATAATGGTTTGTTAATTGAATTAAAGCTGAAAATACAAATAATAGATAGAAAATCTAAACTTGAATGAAAATGAGAAATGTTACTTTGACAACTAATTTAAATGTACTAAAATTATATCAAGGAATAAAAAATAAATAAATAAAGTAAAAAATAAATAGTGTACAAATAAACTGAAATATATATATATATTATATATAACTGATATATATTATATATAAAAATAAAATAACTAAAATATTTATAAATGCTACAATCATCCGAAAATAATACTAAAATTCTGAGCAAGATATGAAATCCGTGGTGTAAGAATTATTTCTGCACATGAGTGTTTATGAACAAAAACCTGAAAACCTTGAAAGTCTCTTCTAAATAAAAAATAAATATTACAGGAAAAAAGAAATAAAACTTAGAACATTTTGTCTTGACAACAAAAAATAAATAAATAGAAATATAAAAAATAAATAAAAAATTACAAAAGCACATACAATTACTAAACTAAAGAAAATGAAAATTAATTAATCAATTAATTAGATAACTCTGCTACTATTGTAATTAAACATTAATAAGCGCTATAATAGCATATAAATAATACTAAAAAAATATCAGTTGTGTAAGAAAGTATTTCTATGCTAAAGCTAAGCAAAATATTAATAAATACTGCAATCATTTATAAATAATACTAGAATAATACAGAAATTCTGAGCAGATAGGAAGTCTGTAGCATAAGAATTGCTTTTGCACAATAGTGTTTTATGAACAAAAACCTGAAAACGCATCTGTTCTCTACGGTGACCAGGAGGGGACGTCTTCGGTTCACTTAGTTTAATAGAGATATTAAGAGAGATATTAATTCTTGGGAATGACTTATTAACTCGTGGGAACGTGATATTGTGTCGTGGCCTCGAGATGCTATGTTGATGGAACCACATCCATTTCTCGTGGCCACGACTTCTTATGATGAGGGAATGACATATTTTTCTCGTGGCCATGAGTTTATTGTGTAACAAGCCTGCGTGACCATAACAACCTGGGATTATCAGAGATGTTTACAACATTTTTATTACATTAAACATTTAATTTAAGATTTGTATATTGTTCTTCTTCTCTTTTTATATTTACTTCATATAAACATATTTATTTCCGCAGTTGGTGTATACCTAATTAACGTTCTGTATAGTTATTGCTAGTATACTTTATGACTGTAGACTATATGCCTGTGCGTGATGATAAATAAGCGTGCTGTTTTCATTTGCAAATGAAAATGCGTGAATGATTCATTCCTCAAAGAAAAAGATGATTCAACGGCTGCACTAGGCATTTGTAACGAAGGGGGCGGAGACATGTGGAGACATTTGCAAAGTTTTATTCAAGGTCAGGCAGGCAGGGTAAACAATGCCGTCAGGAGCAAACATAGACAATCCAGGGATTTAAATGGTAACCCAGGCAGAGGTCAGGGCAGGCAGCAAACAATCAAAACACCAATAAACAGTCCAAAGTCAAATACAGGAAAACAAAACACGGGTAGGGACGCTCAGAAATGAATCACAGGGAAATCAAGACCTTGTTTGACTGTGGCTTTTATGCAGGGTGTAATGAGTGTGAATGGGTGTGGTAACGTGCTGCATGTGTGTGAGTGAATGCATTCAAGTGTGAGTGTAATCAGTCCAGGGATGCATCATGGGAAATGGAGTTTCTGAGGTACTGCTGCAGTTCTTGGTTGAGTGCCCTCTGGAGGGGCTTGTGGGCAACCATTGGGCTATATTAATAATTATTAATTCACAGAAATAAATGAAATATATCAACTTTTAAACTGTATTTTAAATTACAGTCTGTGTAAAATTACAGTATATTTTAAATTACAGTAAGAAGACTGGGATGGTTAAAATGTTTTCTTGTAGGGCTACTTTATTTACTTTATGTAACATTTATTCATGATAAACTTAATTTAAATGTTAAAAATTTGTGTAATATAAAAATGTATATTATAAAACAATCAATCAATCAGTCTTTATTTATATAACGCTTTTAACAAAACATTAAAAAAAAAATGAAAGTATAGTACAACAATTTCTATAATAATTCAAATAATCATTCCTTAATTCAAAATAAAATAATAATGAATCCATCTCTGATAATCCCAGGTTGTTATGGTCATGCGTGTTTGTTCATGCAATAAACTCTATACTAAACTATGTCTTTCCTCATCATAAGAAGTCATGACGTAATATCACGTTCCCACAAGTTAATAAGACGTTCCCACGACCAAACTAAGTGAACCAAAGACGTCCCCTCCTGGTCACTATAGTTCTCTCCTCCCATTTGTACACATTTAGGACTATGTATTTCATATTTTTGTACAAGTATGTTTGAGTATCGCATATGTTCTTATCTGCGTGTGTGTAAGTTATTATTTATTTGCATGTATTCATGGTCCCTCTTTGTTTCAGTCTGACCGTGGAAGAGCACATTTATTTCTACGCCCGTCTGAAGGGCCGGAGCTCTAAAGAGGTGAAGAAGGAGATCGATCAGATGATTCGAGACGTGGGTCTGCCTCACAAGCGCAAAGACCTCGCCAAGAACCTCTCAGGTATGTTTGCATCAGCAGCGCTCTGCTCTCACTGACGCACTCTTTCCATGGAGATCTGGCAACCGTCTGCTGTTTGTGTGCAGGTGGGATGCAGAGGAAGCTGTCGGTGGCCATCGCGTTCGTGGGCGGATCCAACGTGGTGATCCTGGACGAGCCCACGGCTGGAGTCGATCCGTACGCCCGCAGAGGCATCTGGGAGCTGCTGCTCAAATACAAACGTGGTAAGAGAAACGATTGAGAGTCAACACCGTGGCGCCATAAACAGAGGAGTCTGGGACGGTTGCATTGAATCACGCCATGAAAGACACGATTACCAAACCTTTGTCTTAATCTAGTCACACAGGGATGGACATTTCCCCCTGGTTTCTTAAGACACGACGAAGGCACTGATAAGATCAGTCAGTGCAAGTTTCTTTCAGTTGAAACAGCTCAGATTTACATTTTAGTCTAGGATTAGGCTTAAAGGAACACGCCACTTTTTTGAAAATAGGCTTATTTTCCAACGTCCCTAGAGTTAAACAGTGGAGATTTACCATTTTTGAATCCATTCAGCCGGTCTCTGGGTCTGGCGGTAACACTTTTAGCATAGCTTAGCATAGATCACTGAATCTGATTAGACCATTAGCATCTTGCTCAAAAACGACCAAAGAATTTCAATATTTTTCCTATTTGAAACGTGACTCTTCTATAGAAAATCTAAAAATATAAAACATTAAACCTACATAGATGTGTGCTGTATCCAATAATTTGTGCGGAGAGTGCATATATATTATGCAATGCAAATGGTGATTATGGTTATGAATGTCAGAAAAAAGATGATAGTCGTTACATATCCTTGTTTTCCCCTTTTGATTGGGGAACAAGACTCTGAATCTCACTCTCAGCTCCATGAGCTTGGATCCCGTCGCAGATCTGCTGCAGAAATGTGACAGCACTTTCCAGAGTCCAGAGATGAAGGTGATCATTGGTGTCAAAGGTTCTGGCAGGTCAGTGAAATCAACGAGGCGGTGTGTATTCTGTCCCGGCGTCTGTCAGCGGCAGAGCTATCTTCTCTGAAGGTGCTCTGTGGGATGTATGGGGTTAAAGCGCTGGAGCAGAACATCATGACTCTCTCAGAAGCTTGTCATGACTGTTTCCAGCTGTCACACCTTCTCTTGTGAACTGAGACAGTGCTCTTTCTTGAGCAATGATTTGGTTCCTACATGCTGTAAAGGTGAAGACTTTGTGCAAGAAGATCCTTTACTGCTTCTGGAGCGCGTTAACTTCAGCTCAGACCTGCTCCAACAGAATTAATGAAATATTTTTCATATATTGTGCATGGAACGTTATATTTTGTGAAAAGTTTTGGTTGGAATTTAACATGTATTTTTATTTGTTTTAGAGCATTCAGAGAACAATGTAAAATAATGTTTAAAAAAATAACAACTGAAAATGAATAACTTAAATAAAGGAACTTAAGTATACACAGGTAACGGAGAAAAGTCCATGATAAAGACAACTAAACTAAACTAAGCACTGTCCTTGCTTAAAAATATAAATAAAATATTAATAATAATAATAATAAATAAATACAGAAATAAATAATAGAATGCAAATAAAAACAGGATTACAACATATGTACCATTTTTTTTATTATTATTATTATTTATTTTTTTTATAATGTCTGAATGTTAGCACATAAGCATTATTTATATATTGTCCGTGTAATGTTTTTCTTCCTGAAACATTTTATTTGGGTCTTCAACATTTGGGTCTTGTAACATTTTTTTAAACATGTCTTGGAATGTTCAGAAAACCTTCAAAATAATGTTTGCAAAATCACAAAATAACTGTTGGTAAAGATATGTTTTCACTGAAATATGATGCTTATTCAACAATCAACACATAGGCAATCAAAAAAAAACTGTGTTTGAAATTAGTTATACATTAGTTATATATATATATATATATAATGTATATTATATAGAAGATCCTATAATCCTGCTTAACTACTTTATATTTTCATTCAGCTCTAATTTACTAAATGTGACTATAAGGTCTGAAGGTTATTATAGAGGATATAAAATTATACTATAAACATTAATGTTATGATTTTCTTAAGGCACTGTTTATTTGATTGGTGTCTTTGTTCTGTTGTTTTTTTCTTGTTGTTTGTCTTATTTTGCTAACTTTCCTAACTCTCTCACAGCGCAAGCTTGTTAAATCAGTTATAAAAATATTACACATTCAATTTATAATTATTGTCAATACTAATAAGTCCTGCAGTCCTCCAGGGACTGAACTCGCATATTCAGCCCATTTCAGCTGGATCGCGCGTGTAATTAGAGAGCCGCTGATGATTATTTGATTAGTGCAGCCGATTATTGTCTGATTAATAATTTAGGAAAATGAAATGATGTGTACTAGTGCAGTTAATTGGGCTGAGAGTGGCCTTTTGTCTCTCTCTCTCTCTCTCACACACACACACACTCATACACAAATTGAATTATGAGTTTTTTGGCGTTTGCTGTGTGATTTAAAAGGTTTTATGTCCACAGGTGGTGAATAGAAGACTAACATTCAGATATAACTAAGAAAAATAAATATTCAGATAACTAAAAAAAAAAAGAGACTGCGTTCATTTGATAAAAAATATAGTAAAAGCATTAATACTTTGAAATTATTAAAATTTTTAATAGATGTTTTCCATTTGATCAAAGCTGAATTGTGAGCATTATTACTCTTTTCTTTTCTTCTTATCTTTTCTTCATAAATTATTCTAATATGCTGATTTGCTGCTCAAGAAACATTTTTGATTATTGTCAATGTTAAAAAAAAAATAAATAAAAAATAGAAATTGTGCAGCCTAATATTTTTGTGGAAACCGTGATAACATTCCAAGCCAAAAAAATAATAATAATAAAATGTTATTTCTCTGAACATTCCAAATGCCCTCTTTTTTATGTTTATGGAAACATTACTTCTGAGACAAGTAATGTTTAAAAAAAAATTGTTAAATGAACATTGTTCTACTGTTTTAAGAAAATTATTTAAGAGCATATAATTTTATACGGACATACATTAATGTCACATAGGGGTACTTTTCATGTTTCTCGCATCGCATCCGCCTTTTAGAAGTAAATCAGTGCTGATGAAACAAGGTCTGTTCTCACTTTACAAAAACCGTACAATTTTAGCATTTATGCAACTTTTTTTTTTGTTTGTTTTAGTCCCACAAAATTTGAAGTGCATGTAAGCATACTTGTTGCTGCTGTTGTTGTTGGGTTCAGTTTTTTGGTGAATCTGTGTATATTGTGCTGTTGCATGACTGTTCTGTAATACAAAGCAACACAAATCAAAGCAGTCATCTCTCTGTATATTTCTTCTTCTCTCTTTCTATCTATTCATCTCTCCGTGACTCTCCAGTGCTGTTTATTGTCTGGAGCTGAATGTCACACCAAATGAGTTCGCTGACACACATGCATCTGACTGAACATGTGATGTGTGTGTCTGTAAAACCATTTCATTCATTCATATACAGGGTATTTGCTGGCTATTATTTGTTTAATTTGCACTTAAAGGTGTGGAAAGTCATAGTATTAAATGTTGCTTGCACTGAAACCTTTTTTTTTTTTTTTTGTTTAATTTGACTTTGACTTGGACTTAAAATATCTAAACATCAAATCAAGACACATTTATTTGAGATGCAGTAGTTGGCCAAATGAATTGAGTTAATGTTTAAAACAAGAATATATATCTATCAATGGGAGATACCTACCTGTTTTTAAATTCAAAATAAGTGGATTATTCTGTTCCAGCTCACTTCATTTTGGCCAATTGCACATGAAACAAGACTTCCTTCATCTCCCTTGTGACAATTTAAATAATTTTTTTTTTTTTGCTGTATGATCAGAAGATACATTTAAAGCTAATCCCATATTTTTAGAAGCGCAGAGATATTCAAGCTCTTATTGTTAACACTTTGCAATAAGGTTCATTAGACAGCCTTTATTAATCTTAGTTAATGTTAATTAAGCATTTACTAATGCATTATTGAAATCACAAGTTGTGTTTGTTAAAATTAGTTAATGCACTGTGAACTAACATGAATAAACAATGAACGACTGTATTTTTAAATGACGAATGACACCTTATTGTAAAGTGTTACCAATGAATGAAACTGTAATGGAGATGAGTCGACCTGTTGTGTTTTCAGATTTTAAAGCATGTCTAATGTGAGACATTTACACTTAGACACCATATTGATGTACTGTGTTCCATTCTATTTATTTTTCTACGCATTTTTTTACTGTTTTTTTTTTTTTTTGCACAAGCCCTGTTGGCTATATGCAACTCTCCGACAAACACGTTTTCCATTTCAAAGCTAGTTTTTATAGTCGTTGTGTCCAGATCGCTGCTTTACAGCATCCAACATCAGCATCTCTCAATATAAACGCGTGTTTCTCTGCCAGGTTTGACGCCTGCCTTCGGGAAGCGCAGATGCATGATATTTCATGATATTTCAGCTCTCGGCAAGTCAAAGGACAGGCGCCTTGAACTCCCACTGCCTCGTCACACAGGCAGAGCAGAAATAATGCCGGCACTGAGCCCCGCGGGTGTCTGGCTTCAGCGGGAGCTCCGGCGAATACAAAACACGGGAAACTTTTCCATACAGAGTGAGATATAAAAGTGCCTATATATAGAGCGTGCTGTTTTCCAGTGCACCTGCACTTCAAACGTGCCCGTCCCATTCAGATGAGCTTCAGAAATGCACGCTCACTGCTGAACTTTGATGGTTTTTCTGGCGCCCACGAGTGCTGAACGTGTGTTCGTTTGATGTCTGTGTCTCTTCCAGGTCGCACCATCATTCTGTCGACGCATCACATGGATGAGGCAGATATTCTGGGCGATCGTATCGCCATCATCTCCCACGGCCGCGTCGTTTGCTGCGGCTCCTCACTCTTCCTCAAGAAAACCTACGGTAGAGGTTATTACCTGACGGTCGCGCGGGCCAATCACGAGCGAGTCGCAGCTCAACGAGTCCCAGCGATTAAAGAGGTAATCTGCCCATGATGACATGTTTGTTCAGAGCACTTTACTTGTACCTTTAGGTGAATTAGGTTGCAGAGAATAAGTCCAAGTCTGAGAAACTGAGAAAAGTCTAGCAAAAATTGTTAAAAAAAAAATGGCACATAGTTCATAATGGTGTAGTAACCTTTGGATTTTTTGTTTTGTTATACATATTTCGCTATATATATATATATATTTCAATACCACTTTTTTTGGCATCTTTGATTTACCATATTAAGAAATTACAAGATATGCACAACTTTTAAACCTAAGAAGCAATTTGTTTAAAGGCACAGCTGTTCCTAAAGTGTTTTACCTGGTAAAATGTCGAAAACAGCTCAGCAAACCTGTCAGTCAAAATAAGTTGACTAGATATGTCACATCCCTACTAGTAACCATGTGGTTAATGTTTTTAATTTTGTATGCCATATGTCTTTGTGTGTGTGTTTCCGACAGTATGATAAATCCAGCGTGGATGAGGGCATTTGCAGTGACAGCATCAGCAGTCTGGACCCGCCAGGTTCACAGCTCACACACTGTCTACTGAACACACTCACGGTGTCATTGTTCATCTGTGTAAATGTGTTTTCATGCTCCTCCTGATCAGACGTGGCGGATCTGAGTCGACTGGTGCGGCGGCACGTGCCGGAGGCCGAGTTTCTGGAGGTCATAGGTCAGGAGCTGGTGTATGTGCTGCCATATACGGGTGCCACAAACGGCAGCTTCGCATCCCTCTTTAAAGAGCTGGATCTGGAGAAGAGCTCTCTGGGCGTCACCAGCTACGGGATATCAGACACAAGTCTGGAGGAGGTACACAAACGGGTCACGACGGGCAAATTTACATGTGGCCCATTTAGTTTCTACCACTCTACACTAATGCATTTGTATCTGTTCACATTTGACTTTGATGAGCAGATGCATAGCTGCAGATATTTAGCTCCAGATCAATGCATCACAATGATTTATCAAAACCATTAATGATTATATTCAGTTGTGCATAACCTAACATTCATGACACAAGCCTTCAATTTTTCCATCCCGCTATTTTACAATAATCACAGCAATTACATATTTTCAGTTCACTTCAGCAAAAGGCAGTTGACCAGCAAACCAATCTGTTTAGCTGAATTTATTTAGAAATTTAATTTAAATTTTTTTTTTTATTAAAAAAAAATTGTGTTATGTATTAAATTTCAAGTTTTCAAAATATCATAAAAGCTGGAATGAATGCTCAAGGATGCATTTATTTGACCTAAAATACAGTAAAAAGAGTAAAATTATAAACATTATTATATAAAATAACTGTTTTCTATATGAATCTATGTTAAAAATGTGTTTGTGTTGCTGTGATCATTACTTTAGTCTTCGGTGTCACATGGTCCTTCATAAATCATTATAATATTCTAATATGCTCATGAAACATTTCTGATTATTATCCATGTTATCCATATTATCCATGAAAAAAAAATTTAAATAGAAAAATTGTGCAACATTATGCTGAAAGTGTTAAAAAAAGTAAAAATAAATAAATAAATGAAACCTTACTGCCCTTTTATGTAATTAAATTGTAACTTTTCCAAATGAAGCTGTGGAGTAACAGAAATTCACAGAATTTTCATTTCACAGATCTTTCTGAAGGTAGCTGAAGACACAGGTGTTGATGTGGAATCCCATGGTAACAACATCTATATTAATATTCATTTCATTTTACACTTTAATATTATCACAGCTCCAACAAGTTTATACAAGATACTTGAAAATACTTATGACAAGTTATTGACATGAAATGCCATTTTAAAAGAATTGTATCTCTCTTTGATAATAGTAATAATAATATATACTTTTTAATATAGTATAGATATTACTTAAATTTTTCCCACTAGTATTTTAAGGTTCCTCTCTTTAACTGGTGCTGCATTTATGTAAATGTACTCTCCACATATCAAATAAGCACCAGTTATATTAGCCACCAATCCTTCAGAAACAGGCACTTTGTAGATGTACTACGTGGTGGCAGTTTCATAATAGAACTGCACTGAAATGTGCCACTCAAGCTGTTAAAATCAAACTGAAATGACCAGGGATCTTGTTAAAAAAATAAACCTGAAATTCTTGTGTCTAACAGTGTGATCCTTTAGAAGGATATTCAGTCTATTTAAGGGCCTTATAGTTCTCAGATAAGAACGGGCCGCTCAAATAAGAGCTGAGATGAAGTGTTGCAATTGTACTTTCCCGTCTCACTTCTGTCTCACCTCAGTGTGTGTGTGATTGTGTGTATACCTGTGTTAATGCTACCCGCAGATAAGAACAGGCCAGATGAATAAGCTGAAAGTATCACACTCCTCCAGAATAACCTCTACTCTGTGTGTGTGTGTGTGTGTGTGTGTTAATGTCTCACAGATAAGAAAGGAACTCTTGAACAAAAACGCAGAAGCAGCTCAAGGATATCAGGAATACAGACTATCAGCTCAGCACTGGAATGCAAAGATGCAAACGCTGTGAAAAATGGTGCGCTCAAACATAAACTGACACATATATCCACTACACACTTATATGTGTATGGAAAAAAAACACACTGGCTCATTTTTTTACAAACCAATCTTTTGAAAAATTCAGTTGATACCGAGGAAACAATGACTTTGTATCACATCACTGCTCTGTATTATTTCCCCCCCTTGTTTTGAAACAGATGCAAAGATTAAATTCACTAGTCGTGTGGAGGGTAAGTCAGAGGTCTTCTATGTTCCCGTTATGTAATAGTAACATGTAATTGTAGGCTGGCTCTAAGAGTGGGCTAAGTGTAGTGATAAGACTGCCTTAATAATTATAAGCTGAAATAGTGAGGTGGCTGTAAAAGGTGAGTCATCTGTAACTACTACTTCAGATTAATGGTGTTGTTACAGCATTTTCCCAATAGAAACACCATAATGCATTGAAGTAAATATCCAGCATTCAACCTGAACTTGAATGTCGATAATACAGATAATACAAATGTGTGTGCCATTGGCATCTATAATTTAAGGCCAATTCAATTTAAAATAGCACATATGGAATATAAATAAGCAGCCTGATGGACATGCTCGTCATGCTCAAGAGCATCTGGCTTTATGGTGCAGCTTTAATGAGGCAGCTGTAACAGTGAGGCGTCTGTAACAATGAGGCAGCTGTAACAGTGAGGTGCCTGTAACAGTGAGGAGGCTGTCGCAGTAACACTGTAACAGTGAAGAGGCTATAACTGTGAGGAGACTGTAACAGTGAAGAGGCTATAACTGTGAGGAGACTGTAACAATGAGGCAGCTGTAACAGTGAGGAGTCTGTAACAGTTAGGCACCTGTAACAGTGAGGAGGCTGTCGCAGTAACACTGTAACAGTGAGGAGACTGTAACAATGAAGCAGCTGTAATAGTGAGGTGCCTTTAACAGTGAGTAGGCTGTAACAATGAGGCAGCTGTAACAGTGGGGAGACTGTAACAAGGAGGCAACTGTAATAGTGAGGTGCCTGTAACAGTGAGGAGGCTGTAACAGTGAGGAGACTGTAACTGTGAGGAGGCTGTCACAGTAACATTGTAACAGTAAGGAGGCTGTAACAATGAGTCAGCTGTAACAGTGAGGAGACTGTAACTGTGAGGAGGCTGTCACAGTAACATTGTAACAGTGAGAAGACTGTAACAATGAAGCATCTGTAACAGTGAGGAGGCTGTCACAGTAAAACTGTAACATTGAGGAGACTGTAACAGTGAGGTGCCTGTAACAGTGAGGAGGCTGTGACAGTGAGGAGACTGTAACAATGAGGCAGCTGTAACAGTGAGGAGTCTGTAACAGTTAGGCACCTGTAACAGTGAGGAGGCTGTCGCAGTAACACTGTAACAGTGAGGAGACTGTAACAATGAAGCAGCTGTAATAGTGAGGTGCCTTTAACAGTGAGTAGGCTGTAACAATGAGGCAGCTGTAACAGTGGGGAGACTGTAACAAGGAGGCAACTGTAATAGTGAGGTGCCTGTAACAGTGAGGAGGCTGTAACAGTGAGGAGACTGTAACTGTGAGGAGGCTGTCACAGTAACATTGTAACAGTAAGGAGGCTGTAACAATGAGTCAGCTGTAACAGTGAGGAGACTGTAACTGTGAGGAGGCTGTCACAGTAACATTGTAACAGTGAGAAGACTGTAACAATGAAGCATCTGTAACAGTGAGGAGGCTGTCACAGTAAAACTGTAACATTGAGGAGACTGTAACAGTGAGGTGCCTGTAACAGTGAGGAGGCTGTGACAGTGAGGAGACTGTAACAATGAGGCAGCTGTAACAGTGAGGAGGCTGTCACAGTAAAACTGTAACAGTGAGGAGACTGTAACAGTGAGGCAGCTTTAATAGTTGAAGTGGCTGAAACACTTATGACTTTTTTCCACTGTGTGGTACAAATCGGCTTGGCATGGCTCGGCTCGGTTTGCATTTCCACTGCAGTTTAGTACTGCTTTAAGTGAGTGGGATAATAAACATGCTGCGGCCAAGAGATGAGCGACCTTCTTTAAAACTTTTTTCATTCCACGTCACCCCATCAAGCTCTCATTGGATCCACTCTCCGGCTATCAATGAGAGGACCATCTGTACTTCCTCAACAGACAACAAAACAGATGGTTTTTGGTTGTTAAAAAAGGTGTGCTCGTTCAAAATAGTTGCGTTTGTTAATTCTTTTTTTTTTATACATAATAAATAAAAAGCTGCGTTTACATGTCACATTTTGGTAATGGTATGGTTCGCTTGGAGCCTCAACCGAGGTGGCACAAAAAAAAATACCAGGTACTGTACCCAGTGGAAAACCCTCCAAAAGTGAGCTGTACCAAACCGTACCGTGCCATACCATGCAGTGGAAAAATGCCATTGTATGCTGTAACAGTGAGGCAGATGCAGTATTTGAGGCAGCTGTGATAGTTAAGGTGGCTGTAACAGTGTGTCAGCTGTAGTAGCTGAGTAATTAGGCACCATGTGATACTGTTGTTTATGTTTCAGACACCCAACGGCCCATGTGTGCAAATGGCAAAGGGTCGTACGTCATCATGGGTTGGTCACTGATCAAACAGCAGTTTTTAGCTCTTTTTATCAAACGTTTCCACCATGCCCGCAGAAGCCGGAAGGGAATCATCGCTCAGGTAAAACCATCAGACACATCAAATACCCTGTAAAGACCCTCTTTCACCCGTTTTCCTCCTTCAAGTCAATCTCTCTCTATTTTACATTCTGTAGCTGTGTGATTTAAATCGGTTTAGGCAGGTCTGAGATTCAGTGTGAATCCAAGCACAACTGTTTTGCACCAAATGCACTGGCCCATCAAAAACAAAGCGCTTGACTGTGAGCTCATTTAACAAAGCATGAGCTCATATCAGTTCAGTGAGTTTGGACTCAAATGTGGTAAATAGTTCCTACAATCCCTTATATCTAGGTCAGAATGAATAGGTGTATACAAGTAATTGCATGCAGTGAACATTAAAATAATATAAAATGAAAAAAAAAAAGTTACTGGAGGGTTTCTGTAGGCTGTATGTACAGTATGTAATTACAGGCCGTGTAATGTTCTCAGCTCTTGGTCAAATAACCTCCATCACTGTGCATATTTTTCATTTTTCTGTATTGGCTTAGGCTCGTCACCCTGGTTTCTCAGGGGAAGATGTTCCATTGTTTTCTCCTTCATTATTCCCGATGCGTTCTCCGTCTCCGGCACATTTACATTTTCCTCAGTGTAAACAGAGAGTGTTTGAATTGGGTGTTTGAATTAATTGGACAATCACGGAGTGTAATTAATCAGCTGGAGTGAAGCCGTGTCGTTGACTCCTATGCAGCCTGTCTCTCCCTCGCAGGTTTTGTGTGCACTGGTTTCGCTCCGTCTGTCAGCAGAGGGATGGAATGAAAGGAGAACATTTGGAGAGATAGCAGAGTGGAAGAATAGAGAGAAATTAATTATGCTGGGAATGAAGGGTGACAGTGCCAGTTTTTGAAAGTGTTTAATCGAACCCTTTTACACATTTAACTAAGCCAACACAAGCACATGACACTCGTCTGCCAGAGAGAGAGAGAGAGAGGGAAGAGAGGGGCAATGCACTAAAAACTTCAGCCACTTTGACATGTGTTGTTTCAGTACTTGTGTGTTATTCACTAATCACCTGCAATCCATGTGCCTAACCAGCAGTTTGACTTAAACATTCAATAGGTACATCTCAGTGAATTTTAGTTTTAATCCTGTATTAGATCCTTCCTCAAGTGCAGATGTATTGAAAATGTTTGTGTGTGTGTGTGTGTGTGTGTGTCAGGTTGTAATGCCGGCGTTCTTCGTGTGTTTGGCTCTCATCTTCTCACTGATTATTCCTCCGTTTGTTGAATATCCCAGTCTGGAGCTTCAGCCCTGGATGTATGGAGCTCCACAGAATACCTTCTACAGGTACACACATACACACTAACTTGGTTAAATGTGGCACCATATTATGAATGTATGGATGGATGGATTTATTTATTTAGGGGTCAATAACAAAACGTTAACCAACTTGGTAAAATATTAATTAATGATTCATTTATTATCATAGGATAACTATGATAGTTACATGAACTATAAAAGTACTTAAATCATTTGTTAATTTTAGTTAGTGTCAATTTCAACATTTAATAATATGTTATTAAAATCAAAAGTTGTTTCTGTTATTATTATGGATCTGATCTTACATGAAATACAATGTTGCATTTTTATTAACTAATGTTAACAAAGATGGATAAATACTGTAATTAATGAACTGCTCATTGTTTATTTAACTTTAACTAATGTTACAGTACCTAACAAAGTCTTGCCAAGACATTAAGACTGTTGTTCAGAAAAGATGCATTAAACTGATCAAAAGTGCCAGTAAAGACATTTATAATGCTCAGATGTTTTGAACTTTCTATTCATCAGAGAATCCTGAAAAATTAAATGTATCACTGTTTCCACCAAAAAAAAAAAAATAAATAAATAAATATTGGGCTGAGTGTTGTTTGTGTTGTAGTTTTGATGATCCCAGTGTAGATCAGGTGGAGCAAGTGAAGAACGCTCTGATCCGTTCACCTGGATTTGGGACGCGCTGCATGAGCACCAACCCCATCCCGTAAGCATCACACACACACACACACACACACACACACAGGTGTAGCAGCTGACTGTGTGTGTCCTTTTCCTCCTTCAGTAAATTGCCGTGTAACCCAGCAGGAGGCACTGATTGGTTCACTCCCGCGGTGGATCCGTCCGTCACTGAGATCTTTGAGAAGGGGAATTGGAGCATGGTGAACCCGTCTCCAGACTGTCAGTGCAGCACACCGCAGCGCAGCATTATGCTCCCAGACTGCCCTGCCGGAGCCGGCGGTTTACCACCACCACAGGTCATACACACACACACACACACACACACTGGTGCATGGCCACTGGAGTTGTATACAATTGCCAATTATGTTTTGCCAATTGCTGATGCGGCTTTATGCCAGAGGCTTATGCTTGATTTTGTCCGACTGCAATTGTGTTAGCAGAGCTGTGGTTAAGAAAAGTGGTTTGTATACTAACCCTGCTATAGCATTTGATATGCAAATGCTAAGGCTTCAAAATGATCAACATGTTAAAAAATGTGCTGTTGAAACTGATTGCACAGTCTACTCCATGCTTTCTGTCGTCTGATTGATAGTTAGGCTTTTTTAGAAGTGAAAGTGCAGATGTCCACCTTCAAACCTTTTTGCTGTAAAATCTACAGATTTTTATAAAGTAAATGTGATAACTTTGATATTGTTATTAATATTTCAAGATGAACACTTGTGTTCATTTTAACTAATGCAATAAAACCTTCTTGCTGTGTTGCGGGTCAGTTTGGCCCACACTTGATTTTCAACCTGCTTAAAATACTGATTTAAACTGTTTATTAAATTGTGTAAATATAACTAATTTAGGGTCATGAATGTGCATGCAATATTTCAAAACAGATGCATTTTGGAAAGGCTTTACAAATCAAATGGACCCTCCTGGTTTCTATGCAATGTGCCAAAAATCAACACTTCTGAAAACCACTAAGATAACCTTTATTGTAGATCGACAGACACTAAATTGTAAAATTTCATACTCAAAGTTTATTCAGAATTCAGGACTCATCTTCTGAATCATTGCAGGAAAGTTCACTGTTCACACAAATACAAAAGTGTGTGTGATTGTCGTATAGAGACATGTTTTGTCCAGCTTCTCTGAACAGAAGCTAATGAGCCATAAATAAACGATCAACAGTTTCACAGCAGAAGGAGCATTGTTCATTCATGTGAAAACTGAACTCGTGACACACACATTCATTATCATATGTATACATTTAGTCTGTAGCATCTCCTGAATCTCTCAGACTGAGTTCTGTCAGTGTGTCAGCAGAAATGCAAATCACTCCTGTGCAACGCTGAGTTTAAACTTAGAATCTCCTCTGATTCTCTCTCGGTAAACAAGCTTATATAGTATATGCTGCTGAAAACACACACACACACTCAGCTGACCCAGTTTGAAAACATTTACTCAAATACCGGTTTCACTAAACTAAGGGAAGAGTCCTACACACACAAACACACACACACACAGGAGATGTTTTGTCTTGAAACATAATCATTGATGTTTTTGGATGATGGAGGCTGGATGAATCTTATCCGCCGCCTCAGGGTTTCAGATACATCAAATGCTGCTTTAATTAGACCAGCAGCAAACACACACTCTTACACACACATGAAAACCCTGAGGGGTTAGGTGTGGGGAAAAAAAAAACTTTCACATATATTTATTTATTTCTGCGGTAATAACACAAAACGTCTAGGTTACGAACATAACCCATGTTCCCTGAAGGAGGGAACAGAGACGTTACATATGGGAACTCGCCAGAGAGACCAATTGCCTTTGAGCTTTATACAAAAGGCCAATGAATATTGGCG